>WBMZ01001107.1:0-98228 GCA_013400975.1 Atrichornis clamosus
CGGGGCGCCGCGTCCGGCTGCTCGGCCGGGTTATCCCGCGGCTTCTCCCCCGGCTGCGGCCGCAGCTTCTGCCCCGGCGCCCGAACTTTCCCGGGGCGTCGGGGCCGTGCGGGAGCTCGGCGGGCGCTGCCCCGCGGGCACAGCCCCCGCCCCAGCCCCGCGGCCCCGGCGTGCCGGGGGGTTCTGCCGGGGGCTGTGTCGCGGTTGTGTCGCTGGGCAGAGTCGAGGGGCGACATCGAGGAGAAAGTGCCGGGGAGCAGCGTCCGGGCGCTCCGCGTTGCGGCCGCGGGGCAGGCGGCTGGTGAAATAAAGCCGGGCTGGGGAAGGGGCCTGCCCGGCGCTCCCAAAGTTTGTTTTCCTCGGGCTCCGCTCCCTGTGGTGTGCGGAAAATGGTTCTTCAGTTCGCTGAGATCCTGGCGCTGCTGCGGGTCTGGGGTTTAGCTTTCGTCGGAGGCAGAAGCACCCAGGACACCCAAGCCAGGGCAGCAGTTCCCGGCGGCCGGAGATGCTGGGGCAGCGTGTGCTCCCTCGTGTGCGAGGGCACACCGACTTGGGGAGCAAAGCCTCTGTGCAGCCGCTCCCGCAGTGTGAGCAGCCTTTCCCCTCGTGTATTTCTCCAGCTAAATGCCCGAATGATTGCTTTTTTCAACGTTCTCAGGGTTGTGGACCCCTGGTGTTCTCCAGCTGAGCTGTAGATGTTTTATAGTCATTTAAAGTCAGCCTGCCAACAGGACTCTTGACTTATAAGTAGTCCTGATGCATGCATGGTCCACAGATTCTAGGCTGAAAATTGCTGACCTAGGTCTGCGTTTTCCCCTGTGTCTTACAGACTGTTATTTATCAGTCTGGTTTTATTTCAGATGCCCCAGCTGATGGATGTTCTTTTTATCAGTGACTTTGCTGTCATTCCGTAATGTAAAAATATGCAGCACTTAGAAATGTATCTGAACCAACCATCTGCTGATTAATGCCAGATACAGAGTTCATAGAAATATCAGAGCTCCAGCTGCTAGGAAGTATGTGGGATTTCACAGAAACACAGAAGAGTTGGGGTTGGGAGGGACCTTTGGGGATCATCCAGTCCAATCCCCCTATCAAGGCAGGGTCACCTGGAGCAGGTGATGCAGGAACCCCATCCCGGTGGGTTTGGAATGTCTCCAGAGAGATTCCACAACCTTCAGTGGGTTTGTTCACATCATTGTCATTAAAAGGAATTTTGTAGCTTTGAGGAGTGTGACCTTTGCTCTTTTCTATTAAAAAAAAAAAGAAAAGGGAAGAAGTGGGTTACCTACAATGCATCTGCACTAAGCAGAATTAGCAACCAGTAAAAGTCTGCAAGAGTGCTGTGCAGAATGGACCAGTCAGAGAAGAAGAATGGCAGGAATCATCACATACCCAAAAATCATGGCTAAAAAATAGCATTAAAATCTACACTGAGCTCTGCTTCAGCAGCTAGGTGTTATGAGGTGAGATCATGTCACAGAAATAGGCTCGGTTTAATTTCCTCGCTCTTATCTCGCCTGTGATATCGAATGAATGAGGTGGGAAAAAAACATGATCAGAGCTCGGGTGATACTGTAAACCAGTCGGATTACACACTCAGTAGCAGTGTGTGAGGTGGGCAGGCCCCATCCAGGTTTTCTGGGGAGTGCTGTCCCGGGTGGACGTGGTGGGAGCGTGTTCCTGGCGCTCCCGGGGCATGGCACACTGCTGCTGTGGGGTTAAATAACCCATTGTGCCTGCTGCATTACAACAGCAGCTGGGGTTCCAAGATGTAAGAGATGTGAAATGCGTGTCAGCTGGCTCGTGTTGATTCATGCTCTCAGGGTAGTGTTCCTTAAGGTTGTCTCGCTGAAGTGAGAAGCGATGAAATTTCAGTTGAATTATGAGCTTCTCAGGACTGTCTTAAACAATCAGCTCCAGTGTGCAATAGCCTGTTTTGTAATGTTACGTTTCTGTTCCTGCCTCTCCACAAGAAGAAAAGGGGAGGTAGGTTAAGCTGAAAGAACCTCTGAGTATCTTCGATAAATGTGGCTCTCCAGATGTCAAAGTCCAGCCTGTGCTAAGTCTGAGCTTTACGGATTCTGCCAGCGTGCCCACACCAAGTATGAAACCTGACTTGCTCTCTCAAGGGAGCTGCTGTCTCAAAGCATCAGCTGCAGCACAAGCAGAAACAATTTGGAGCCTAGACCTGTGCGGAAAGATGACTTTTTCCTGTTCCTCAAATAAGGCTCATTTCCTCCAACCCCGGGGCCGTGACCTAACCTGGTACATTCAGATTGCTGTCAATGAGCAGGGCCAGGACATTCATAAATCTAGGAAGGTGTTTTGGAGCAGAAACATGTTGATTCTAACTCACCAGTGATGGACTTATTTTGGGGAGGCTTTGTGTCCTTCCCCAGAACGGAAAAGTTTTCCTGGAGAGTGGTCAAGAGATTGATGAGGCAGCAGTGGTGCTGTGTGAAAGTGAGAGCCAGATCTCAGGTCTGATCCATCCCGGTTTCAGTTTATTGTAGGGCAGTGGGGAGTGGCAAAACTGTGCTCAGCTGTATCAGTGGAGCTGAGATGAGGATTTGTCACATCCCTGTATTCTCCTCAGCATTTTTGTCACTCGCCAGCACTTCCCGTTACTTCTGTGCAGCTCAGCAAAGCTGACGGCATGTCCTGGCCACGTGTGCTTTCTTTGTCTCTTACTACGGGCATTTTTCAAGGGCAGGATGCTTATGAGTATCTGCAGAGCTGTTGTATATCCTCAGGTGTGTGTCCGTGTGTGAGATGGAGCTAATCAAACCCCCAGCTTATTGCACATTTCTGTCTGCATTGACCCAAGCAGGAGGAGGCTGTTCCTTACCAAGAATTTAACAGATGCTGCTCTGCCCATCCGGCTGGAAATGAAATGGGCTTTGCAGATTGGTACCAGCTGTTTCATTATCGCTGCTCTTTTTAGCAGGTTTTGGTTTCAACAGAGTGCTGTTTGTCATAGATAGGGAAAAGTTCCTGTCTCAGGGTGTTGTAGTCCAGCAGAGCCGAATTGTGGTGGGTGTCCTGTGTGGTGAGATGGATTTACTGAGGACTGCTTAAAGGAAATTCAGAGAAAAATAAAAGATAGTCATTAGATGGTTTATAGGCACAAAATTTCCCCCCTTCATCCCTTTAACTCAGCTGTCTCCCACCCAATATTCCAAGCTTTCAGGAGCTGAGCACCACATCTCTTCTTGCTGTGCCCTGTCAAAGGTGACCGAGTTCCTGCGGGATGGTGAGACCAGGGAAGTTCTCCAGCCACTTCCAGGCTGTGTGACTTCTTCACTTGTGTTTTCAGAAGAGCTTTGAGGTTGGAGTTCCCTGCTGGAAAACTCTGCACTTGTGCTTGTGCATCAGGTATGTTCAGTTTAGCAAAATCAGGAGAGCTCTGCCAGCTCCCATCCCCGCAGGCGAATCCTTTCTCTTGGGGGCTCTTGGGGAACAGCAAGAAGGCAAAATAGGAACCTGTTCCTTCTCTTCTGGCAAGCTCTTTCCCCTGTTAGAAGTTGCATATCACTTTGTCTCACTTGGTGAAGTGCAGGAAGACAGTTGTTTGTGTGGGATAAGGGAAGAGCTGGGAATACAGCGTCTGGAAGCACGGGCATGACAAGTCATTCCAGATTAAGCTTTCTGGCTGCAGCTGTCTGATTGCTGCTGAGCTCTCCTTGACACGATGCTCGCCTGCCTGCTGGAGTTCTTATCCTGATCCTGTTTGAAACTTGTCTTCTTTGCTGCTGCCCCTATCACCCACAGCAGTGAGAACGGGGCCAAGTGGAAATAGGGCCGCGCCTTTGACTGACGCGCCAGAATCGGAGATTATTAAAAATATCAATTCCTCCTGCAGGGTTTGATGCAGTGCTGGAGCTTCATTAAACTTGGAGAAGGGCAAGTAACTGTGCTCAACCTCTGCTCTCAGTCACTGGACAACAGTTTCTTAAATATTTCCCTTCGAGTGCTGTGCAGGGCTGCGTATCACATGTCTAATTGGAAGTTACAATAACTGCTTTCATGGTGCTTCCATGCAAGACTGACCAGAGGAATTTGCATATTAAGTAGTGAGATTTGTTGCTCACAATTGGACTAATACAGTAGGGCTCTGCTTGGCTCACACAGAGGGGGTTAAACAAGCATCTCATGACTGAGCAGTTAAGAGCATTTGGTGCCTCCCTTTTGTACTGGAGCATACAAAGAGGCTCCCAGCCTGATTTTCCCGTGTGTTGTTGCTGCTGGGTGCAAGCTGTGAGGGTGTATTCCTGCACACAGCACCTGTCTGGGCTTCCCTTGCCATCTAAAAGAGGCAGATCTACACTTCAGGTAGTTCCTGCTGTTTCTCATGCAGTCCTGGAATACAGGGCTGGATATCTTTTGGCAAAAGCGTTATTAAATCAGAGCTGGCTTTTGCTGTTGGGTCTTGCTGTGGGGTGTTTTGTGTGGTTTGGTTTGTTTTCATTGGGGTTTTTTTTAATGGAATAATCAAAAAAGCTTAGCACGGCTTTTAAACTTGCTCTAAATCCTCCCTGTTCCATCCCTGGATGTATTTAAAGTGTTTGTAGACACAGCACTGGGGGACATGGCTTAGAGGTGGCCTTGGCAGTGCTGGATTAATGATGATTTTAAAGGTCTTTTCCAATCTAAATGAGTCTATGATTTCCATGAGAGTATGTGTGGATTTTATCAGGGCTTTGTAATAAAAGTAGCCTTTAATGACTCTGTTTCCTGAGGGCTGGGCACCCACAGCCTCCTTGAGATTATTAGGATCTGAGAATCTTGTGCTGACAACGCCTGATAATTCATTCCCAAGGATTTATCTCCTGGAATGTCACTTTGATGGTGTGACACTTTTCATTTGTAAACTAATAGACTTGGTTTTGTTTTTCAGGTGCTAACAAGGAGCTCTCAGAAATTGAAATAAGGTGTTATTTTCCCTGTTAATAAGGGCTGGCAAACAAAGCTGTTTGGTTTCCTTTTTGGCTGGTTCCTCCATGTAATTGTTTGTTTGGTTTCTAGATTAAGTGATTTATTTTAATTTCTCTGTTTGGGATTGCAGTGTTGAAAATGACAACATCCTCCTTCACTGAATGTTAAATACAATAAATTGAGCAGTTTTTGTGCTTTGGAGACTTCTGATAAATGGAAAATATTATTAGTTGCCAGTTTGAATAAACTCTAAAAAGCAGCCATCCACTCTTATTCCAGCAAGTAACGTGATAGCTATTATTTTTCATGTGAATGTTGAATAATATAATTTATGAGTCATAAATTATAATACAGTTGAAGCCTGAAATAAGGATTTGCTTTACAGTTAAATCTTGCAAATTCCTGTGAGCCTTCTTGCAGGTACAAAGAAAGGCCAAGTTTGCCGTAGTTGCTCTGGTTACTTTTTAAAAAGAAAGAATATAAATATCTGGAAAATCTGGGACCAAATGACCATGATTGAGAAGTGGATATAACTGGTCCTTTGCTGCTTTATCAGCAAGAGAGGACTGTGATACTTTTGGGGTGTGATTTAACAATCACCTTCATCCTGTCTTCTACACAGACCCAATGTCTATTACATTTTGAAGCAAATTCAATTTGCCACCTTGGCTTCACTGCCTTAAAATTCAGACTGCTTGCAAATATTTCCGTTGGGCTTTCCCTCTTAATCCTTTCATTTTGATTTTTTCCCCAAATTGCTTATGGCTGCTAGAGGAAGCTGTGCTGTGCTGGCTGGTAGGTGCTTCATGAGCCTCCCAGTCTTTTCTCACCAGGTCCAAAATGACTTTTTGTGGGTGGCTGGTGCAAGATGTTTGTCCTCTCCTGTGGAGAACCGAGATCCCAGTGTTCCCGTGGCCGTGCAGCATGGCTTTCCCAACTTCTGCTCTGACAGTAACTATGGGAAGGCTTTGGTTTCCCTTCCCATGGGGTGTTCCCTGAGAAGAGGCACAGCTGGGTGTGTGGCCATGAGTTTTTGCCTTCCCAGAGCTGGTGGCATCCCTGTCTGGGAAAGAGGAGAGCATTTTTGGGAGGAAGTTCTGCCACCCAGCAGCCAGGATGGAGCAGGGAGGTCTCCACGTGGCATCTCCTGGGCCCTTGGTGCCCAACCAGCAGCTTCAGGGCAGGAGCCTTTGGTTGCCCTTCACCTCTCCTACTGTGCTGTGCTTTGGCTGGAGCTTGTGGAGGGTGTTGGGGTTTACTGGAAGCTCTGTAGGACTCTTCCTTCTTTTGGCAAGACTCACATTATGAGAGCAATGAGGTTCAATTACCCAAAACCAGAAGGGAAAGGCGTGGAGCGACCCGTTCTGTGAAGGAGGTGGAGGAGTGAGAAAGCTGGAGTCAGTACCCTGGTTCCTGACTGTCGAGTGAAACACTTCACTTGCACCCTGAGGTTTTCACTTCCAGTTTCCTCTGCTGCCTGTGTGTTGGCTGGCATCTAAGAGCTGAAAAAGGAGAAATGTTCCACTACTTAGGAAGCAAATGAAGTGTAGGGTTTGTTAGGGGTTTTTTTTTTTTCCCCTGTTTGGTTTGTTTTCTTGTTTTGCAAGAAAACAAAAAGGTTTCCCCTCACATGGTGATTGTGTTTCCAGTCTGATAAGTGAATCTAATTCAGTGTTTCATACTGAGTTCTCAATATCAGGAGAAGGGGGTGGATGCAAACCATGGTGTATCCTGCATCCCATTGCACAGCTTGTGCCATCAGTGGGAAACACCTCCAGCACAGGACGTCAGCTGATATTGTCCTGTTTGACCTGTGTGCAGGAAAAATGGCTCATGTGGTTTATTTAAGGTTCAGCTGGCACCTGAATTTTGCATTTGCTGCCTTGTGCTGACCCTGGCACACTCAGACAGAGGTGGGCAAAAGGTGGGGCAGAACAAACTGCATGAAGTGGTTCTGTTCTGTTTCCCATCTTGGAAGCAAATTAAAAACTGTCTCAATTTCTGAATGAGGCTGAAGTTTCTTAGACTACCTTAAGTATTTAAAATGACATAAGTCTTACCCTGAGACCTCCCAGCACTGAGAAGTGCAAGGGCACTGCAGGTTCTGCAGGTAATAAATGCATGAGCAATTATTGGATGCTATCAATTTGCAGGAGCTGTTCTGCATCCAGTTGACCTCTTAGGCCTCATGTAAAGCATTTGTAAATTGTACTTCATAAAGCAGAAATATTGCTGGGGATGGGGATTCTGTGATTGTGTATGAGATCAGTTTTACCAGCTCCTCCCTTCAGCCTTTTCTCAGTGTCCTTTTCCCTTCCCATCTCCCCCTCTCCTTAGTGAACATGATTTAAAGAGAAAAATTCAAAGCCCTTCTTGAAAGCCATTTGTGGGAGGAGATGGGCACGGTTCTGAAGAGATGATTTTTTGCTTCTGTAGAATCTCAGATGTGCTGAAGGATTTTATATGTGTATTTCTATCTATATATGTATAAAGGCATCCTTGTGCTGCAGATTAGGTAGAAGGGAGGGGATTTGGGGAGTTTCTGCATGATCTATCATGTGGTTTTCCCACATTCTCAAACATGAAAGAAAAGGCTTTCTTCACAACTGGTAGTGAAGAATGCTTCAGTAGTTTTTCAGCAAGAACAGGTACTGCCCAGGGGGAAAGGATTGGAGGCTAAAATGTGAAAATGTGTCACACACTGCTGTGGATTGCGTGTTATCTTTGCACATGTTTATAGGGAAAGTTTACTCTTAAAACATATATATTCAGTCTGTCACCAACACTTTCCTATAAAGAACTAAATTACTTTTCATCCACTGAAATGATAAACATTTTATACTTCATAACAGCTTACAGTTTATAATAATGTATAATAAATGTAGCAACTATAAATAATTCTCTTAGTTCAGACAACATCTTCTGTAGGAAAGCATTTTTCACCTTTTCCCTGAGCAGCTCTTTGAGAGCACTCCCAGGGCCTGAAATGGCATCGGAAGCAGAGCACAGCACTTTGGGATTGCAAGCTTGTTACCTTTCTATTTTTAAAATTCAGTCATGAAGCTCGATTTCTGCTCCCATGCTGTGATGAAGGGCACTATGGATTCAGCAGAAGAATCTCTTCATGGCATTTACTTTGTTGCTTTATTTCCCTGCCACAGAACTATCATCTCCTGTGATTTCTTGCCTGTATGGGTAAATACAGTCTCTTTGTAAAAGAGAAAATAGCAGAGAATACCTGCAGCTGGCAAATGCCATTTTCTCCTACCAATTGTTTTTTGGCCACACGCTGCTGTGGGAGCGCCTGAGCCTGCTGCAGAGCATCAGCAATCACAGGATAATGGCTGGCTGGAGAAAAAGGTGGCTGGTTTAAGGAAAAATTGCTAATTCACGTGTTCTGCACAAAGTGTTTCTTGGAAAGGCTCTGCCTGTGTCACACGTGCTGGGTGACTTCATGCCTTCCGAGTGGGTTTGGATGCATTTTCTTCATCTCTGGTGCACACAGAAGCTGTGTTTGTCAAAAGAGTGTCTTTAATGGAGAATATTCAGCTTTTAAGTGCTTCTGACCCTCTCTGAGTCATGGCTCTGCATCCCTGTCCCCCACGCTCAAAGCCGGGAGGGGACACTCGAAACCTTTATCAAACACATTTGAGCCGCTTTTTTTGGTGCAGGCACGAGTCCCACTTCCCCTCATCCCAGGCTCTGGCTGCTCCCAGCTTGTTAACACACCCCAGGGTGGGAAGACACGGGCAGTAAGCAGTTGGGAAGTGTTTTTTGGGAAGCCAGGCGTAGCTTGCGTGCGAAATAGTTTGGAAACCGTGGCCGCTATCCGGAGGCTGGCTGAACAGGTTCCCTGGCTCCCGCTGGATGTATTCCCAAGGAGGCTATATTTGGAGTTAAACATACGTTCAGCTGAAGCTCAGCACTCCAGTGCTTCACACCTCCAAGGAGCAGCATCCTTTGCTGTTCCCAGATTTGCCTGACTGGGACGTGATGCCGACTCCCCGATGGCTGAGGGTGAGCGAATTTCTTCTTTTCCCTCTGCGTTTCCATCCTTGCAGTGCCTGGAATGAGCAAACCTCCTCATTAAACGGGTGGGAAGTCACAGGTTCCAACTGAGGGGTAGCACTTGCAGGGGTGAAGAAGAGGAAAGCTGTCACATATCTATTTAAACTTTATTTTTTTTCTAAGAGTTGGATTTCACTTGTGAATTGCATGTTGATGACTTGGCTCAGTAAAATACATAACAGACTGATTTTTTTTTTGTAATTTTATTTTGCTCTGTGCCTATAGAAGTATGTCAAAAGCACATGGGTTGCTATAAATATAAGTGCTTATAGAACAAAAATACCTTCTGTAAAGTGCCGATCAATATTGGATATTATTCTCAGACAGGTTTAAATGCTCATTTGAGATAAGTTCTCTTACTCATTATTATGTTGGCTTTTCACCTCCGTAGGTCTCCATTGTGTGTTGATCCAAATCTAAAACTAGTTCTGGTGCCAAAAAAAGCTTGCATTCTGACGGAAAACCACATGATTATTGGAATCACGTTGCTTGATTGAAGTCACATCCTTTCAGTCAGCCACTGTTGGATGGCCCCGCATGGATGTTACTGCAACATCCCAGTGCTGCCTGCATGCATCCCAAACATTCCTTGTGTGTATCCAGGACACTCCAGCTGCTCCACTGATAGTACAGCACTAAAATAGCTCCAAAAATACTCCAGGCACGGGGTTTGGCTTTATCTGAAACTGCTGCAAAATAGAACAGGAGGGAATACGTGATCTTAGTCTGGCGTCTGGGAGAGGAAAAGGAGCAGCAGCATTGTGAGAACGAGCCAGTGTGGATGTTGTGGTTTGGTGTTGCAAGGCACACTGAGGGTCTTTAATTAATTGTAAATAATCTTTTAGTTCTTGAGCTCTGGCTCATGATAGAGCCTTTCCAGACCAGTGTACAGAAAGATGATTTTCCTGTGAACCTCTCGAAACGCCGTAACTGTGTTTGGGGTATCCTTTTTTTCTCCTAAATAGCACAAACCTTTAGAAAACATACCAGGTTCTCCTCAGCTGTTAGAGGTGAATTTCAGTGTGTTCTTTGTCTCCTTGGGAAGTTTCCTGCCCTTTCTAGCAGAATGAATTGTCTGTTGTGCACCTAATTCTCCCAGGTACTGTTGTTGTAGTAGTTAGGTTTCAGCTGGGGAGGAGAAGTCATGGCTTATGATTAAATTAGCACTCTGGCTTTTTAGGCAGCTTGAAAAGTGAAAGAATTCTCTGGGTTTTGGAGAGTCCGTGCCCAGCAGTGGGGAAGACACAGACACCCACTTCAAAAAGGAACCCAGATTTCTCTTTTTCGTCTTTGACATGACAGGAATGGGTGAGCTCTAAACGCTCCCCATTCCCAGCCTTCATCCATCCCAGGATCCACGAGCAGTCCCGATCAGTTCTCAGGGAGCAACTTTCTCTCAAGAATTTTTAAGTAAACTTATTTAAATTGGTGCTTATCACAGCTTTTTCACAATAGTGCTTTGAGAATTAACAGGTATTTCTTTTGCATTCTACAAAGCTGTTCTCTTATGGAATTAATTTTTTCTGCCTTATCCATCCCAAAGAAGACAGGTGTTTTATTTTAGGAATGCAACTGCAATTCTTTCTTCCTCTGATTGTCTTTTCTGATGATTGGTGTGCTGCAGGACTGTGGAAGGAGCAACATTAGCATTTTATCTTATTGTGGTGGGAAACTTATTACCAAGAGTTAATCATTTGCATGGAGTTCACATTAGTTAGGAAAATATTACAGATATTTGGGGGTGGGGAAGGAAGCATTTTGGTTCCTGTCAGTGTCCTATTTAACATATCTTGGCAGGCTCTGTCCAGAGAGATGCTGAGGGCACTGTTATCTGGTAATCAAGCCTGTTAAAAGTCTATTTTATTAAATAATGTCAATTCAGCTTAAAACAAAATTCTGCAAAGTCCAAGATGGCAAAGGCTCCTGTATCTCCTGCTTCAGTGCTGTGTCAAACAGAATATTCTGTCTTAGAAATTCTACCAACTGATCTAATCTTGTCTTGAAACTCTTTCCAGGTTTGCCTGCTCAAGAATTCTGTTGCTATCTGATTGCTCTGCCTGCCAAATTTCCAAGCTGAACTCATCTTCCATTGATAAAAGTGCACTTCTCTCTGCTCAGGGCATTCACCCTTCCTTCTTTCACATGTCTCATGTCATTATTATAAATTAATCAGAGGATTTTTTCCAGCTGAAGGAACTCTTGCCTTGCAATTCAGATTTAGGTATCTGCACCATTTCTTGTTTTGAAACTTTTAAACTTTCCCTTGTTGATGTTGAAGTTTAATAAATAAGAAGCTGCTTTTCTCAGAAAAGATTTTTCTATCGAGACATTTCAGCAGAGATGAGGATGTGTTAAAGACAGTTTTGATGCTGAACAATGGGCCCCTGTGAATGAGCTCTCTTCAGCTGGGGGAGCTGTGTGGATGCTGCTCAGATGGGAACATTTTTCCGTGCACTTTTCTCCTGCTCATCCTCAGCTTTTACACAGGTCTGAAACACAGCCCTGGCTCTGCTGGCCTGGGCTTTGAGGTGCCTTTGTTGAGAGCTGTGGAATCAGCACCTCGTGGGCATGGTTTGCTCGTTAGAGCACAGTAATTAGTGAGTTTGCAGTGCACTTGCATCCAGCCATTCTTACGAATTCTTTGAACTGCTGCAACCAGTAATCAGTGGGTTTGGATATTTGGGGTTTGGTTTTTTCCCCAATGCTTCCAGGAGTTGCTTTATCTAAATAAAGTATCATACCTGCGCTGAAAAACCACGGGAAAGGTGGGCTCTTGTTTTCAAATGGCTGAAATAAGAATCTCTCTTTAATAATGCATTTTCCCTCATTACCAGTCAGAGTTTTCATCCTTCAATTTGAAACTAGGCTTGAAGAAAGGGTGAGAAGAGGCTCTGTCTAATAGTGGAGAGTTCTGCTTGAACGTAGAACCAAAGACTTTTCTTGCAGACACTGTAAAGTCCAGCATCTTCATACACTTCCTTTCATCTTATGTCTTAAATGTAAGACGTCACTTCTGCCTTAAAGGATGGGAAAAAGTAGGAAGAGTGCATCCATCCTGACAAAGAGCTCTGCTCCTGCTTCTGAGTAGATTCCACTGGAGGAATAAGCTCCTTTGAGCATTATGGTGAGGATCTTTTTAGAAAAGACGAGCACAGCCCGTGGCCAAGACCTACTTCAGCTCTTGCTGGGTACGTCACAGCCCGGAGCCGTGCCAACATCATCACTCTGCTGCCAGGTTTTAGCTGGCCCTGAGTTGTGGAGAATTAAATGCATTTTCAATCAAATTATGGGATCCCTGCGTTTGAAAGGAAGTTACTTAAGGGATGTGCTGCTGTTGGAAACACTGAGCAAGCATCACTCAGGCCATTAATAGAGCTAAAGCCTTATGTGCTCAGGGACTTTTGAAAGAGATCAGATTAATTTGCTAAAGGTGGAAAGGCTCTGGCTACTTTAATCTCTCTTCATTTGAGCAATTTAAATGAAGAGGGCAGTTTCCTGTGCCTACTCCAAGGTCCCTCCATCTCACAGGGAGCAGCAGGTCCCTGCAGAAGGAGGTTCACAGCAGAGGTTGATATCTGTCCTCGGCATTGCTTGGAGGAGGAGGCCTTGATTATGCTCCTAATTTGGGCAAATTTAAATGCCTAAAGTTGGATTCACTGGCACAGGGTGCCCAGAGAAGCTGTGGCTGCCCCTGGATCCCTGGAAGTGTCCAAGGCCAGGCTGGACGGGGCTTGGAGCACCCTGGGGTGCTGGGAGGTGTCCTTGCTCACGACAGGGGGTGGAACTGGGTGTCCTGCAAGGTCCCCTCCAACCCAAACCGTTCTCTGATTACATCAGTAATCCTTGACCAGAGCCTGTAACAGGTCTGTTTTTTCCCCAAGTACATGTACAGGGGGATAAAAAGGCCTTGAAAGGATGTCGTTTTAAGGCTGCTTTGTTCACGGGCTCCCATTTACGGGAGTGGGTGGGTTTGGGTGTTTTTCTTTCCCTGGATGTACAGGACACACAGGTACTTACACAAGTTGCACAAAGGCTTGCATGTTTTTCATTTTAGCTTAGATGGATGATTGCTTTCTAATGGTCTGAGCAATCCACTAATGTCCTTATCTATGATTACTTGTCTTTAACTCTGGGCTAAATGTGGTTTTCATAACAAAACGTGTACTTGAAGAGTAGGAATTCCCCATGGCCAAGAAGTCGATCAGATGTGTTTCCACACCCATTTGTGGACCTTCCAGAAGCTGAGCTTTATCTGTGCTGGGGTGCTGGAGTTTCTTGGGAGAGGACTGTCCAGGAGAACACATAAGAGTTTAGTTTCAAAATTGAGTGTGAAATGTTAATTTTAGCATGAGAAACGACCTAGTAAAATGGGGTTTAATAAAGCAGTGAGTACCATTCTAAAAAACACAAATGCTTAGATGAAATCTGTAAATGTTTGCTGATGTGACTTTCACCTGTTCTTTAAACCAAGCAATTGCCTTTCAGTTTTCCAAATGGAAATCATATAGAACTGTAAAATTAAATCATTAAGATAATGTATGTTTGGTATGTGTGTCAGGTAAGATTCCTATTTTCAGCTTATACTGAGCTCTTAATTAACTGATGAGCTTAAGCAGCTGAGATACAGTAATAGTGCATTTAGTTAATTGGCTCATGTGAAACTTTATCCCTGCCAATAACTGTGACACTGGAATAAATTCAAGACATGGTGTTAGATCCTTTAACTAAGCTAATTTAATCATTGGTCATTGTAAAAACAGTCACCAACTTGGAGGCTTTTTTTGTTGTTCATTCCCTCCTGGAAGTTGTGGCTGCTGTGCGTGGCAGAAGTGACATGGCAGGCATGGCGTGTTCACCCCGGGAGTCCTTGGGAACATGAAGGGGCCATCTGCCTTGTGTGTTAGACCTCGTGTTACACAGATTTCAGCTTTTGGTGGAAGGGTGTAATGCAGCAAAGCCAAATGAGCGCTGTGCTGGGATGGGATCTGAAAACTCTGCTGCCCCCTGAGCTCCTCACCGGCAATTTTATTTTAGGAAAAAGACTAAGAAAGATAGAGAGAGACTTATTTACAAGAGCATGGAGTGACAGGACAAGGGGGAACGGCTCCAAACCAGGGGGCAGGTTTGGATGGGGTATTGGGCAGGAATCCTTCCCTGGGAGGGTGGGGAGGCCCTGGCACAGGGTACCCAGAGCTGCTGTGGCGGCCCCATCCCTGGAAGTGTCCAAGGCCAGGTTGGACAGGGCTTGGAGCACCCTGGGATAGTGGGAGGTGTCCCTGCCCAGGGCAGGGGGTGGAATGAGATGAGCTTTAAGGTCATTCAATGATTTTATCAAGTGTGTAATAAAGTAAGTTCACTGGTGGCATCATCTGGGAGGTCTGCAGAAGGTTCAGCCCCATGGTTACACACTCTGCACAAAGGCCTTCTGAGGAGGGTGTCCTGGTGGCCTTCAGCACAGTCACACCTCATCAGAGTGGAGCTGGCTGCACTGGTTAAAGAAAATTATCAGCCTAATAATTTTGTAATTCTGGCAGGGTGAAAGATAAGGCTGCCTTTGATTATTTTCTTCTTTTTTTTTTTTCCCCATTAAAATTTTGCTAATGTTGGAAGCGCTGGTGGTGTGTTAAACGCAGCCCAGATGTACAACAGATGTCCCTGTGTCATTTGCCAGACTCAGAGAACTTGTGGTGGCCTCGTGTGGTCGGGCTGTGGCTGCGGGACAGAGGCCAGCACTGGCCACACTGCTCCCGTGGCTTAGGCCAGCGTTAAAGCTGAGCTTTGTTTTAATCCTTGCTGAGCCAAACGCTGATTTGGCCTTGCTCAAAGCCCACAGAACTGGGCTGCCAGTGTGTGGGGGAGCACTCGCAGCACTTGGGACTGGAAGATTTTTGATGCTGCTCCTTGTCCCTGGAGGTGTCCAAGGAAGGACTGGATGTGACATTCAGTGCTCTGGGCTGGTGACAAGGTGGGGACGGGGCACAGCTTGGGCTTGGTGATCCTGAAGGCCTTTTCCCACCTCAGTGATTCTGGGATGTCAGCCCCCAGTAAACTTTAAACCTTTTCTTAGCAGTTCACGTAGCCGCTTGTTATACAGAGGTCAGAGAGAGAACATTATCAAGGAGGAAGGGAAGTTGTGAGCCAACATTCATGTGCAGCTGGAAGAGTGGATGTTTCCTTGGGTTAAATCCATGCTGCACATGAGCCTGGAGCAGTGGGCAGTGCCCACATCACACCAGGACAGCAGCACAGGGTTGTCCAGTCAGAGGAACTCGCCCTGTACACTTTTATCTGATGTGTCTAAAGTTTCCCTGTCAACTGAGTCGAGGGGAAGACACAAAAGGCTTTTAGTACTTTAAAAGTGGAGTTGCTGAGTTGCATTCTTCCTCATGATGAGATACAGAAAGCACTGGGGTGTTTTTTTTCTTTCTTTTAGATAAGCTCTGTGCAGCTTCCCACTGCATTCCCACAGCTCTGCTGGGCTCTGTACTGCACTTGTTTTGCATGGGAGAGGCTGCCTTGGTGCCAGGCCCTCAGCTGCAATTGAATTTTAGCTGAAGCTACACACTGCAGGAGTCAGGAGAAACATGTGCTTCATGCAGCCTGTCTCAAATAGAATATTTCTCATGTTGCTGACAGCTTCCTTAATGGTTCTTGTCATAGGTTTTAAAAAAGGGAGTCCAGTTGTGCGCTGTAGAGGGTGCAGATTAAAGGTCTTGGTGCTTGCACACTGTGATTTAGGAATGGGTAAATCTTTATCCTGTGCTGTATCCTGCTGAAAACATTCATCTGCCAGAGATAGGAGCCCTTTAAAATCCAGTGTAAACAGTGCTGACAGGTAATTGTGTTGATAATGTCTGTCCCTCGGAGCTATTTCACCACAGTGCTGCTGCAGCCTCCCTGGGAGGCTGGAGCTGACACTGAGCTGTGTTTTACAGCTCCTGCAGTTTTACCCGTGGAAGCTGAATTTGGGGCTCCAGGCTTTCTGTGCTGGGATCTAACAGAGACAGATGGGGCATCAGCTGGCCTGTGCCCTGCCTGGCAGTGTTCCTTCTTCATCCGTGGTCACCCCTTGACCGAGGCACTGAGGCTGTGGTGACTCCACAGAGGTGTTCCCTCCCTTGGACATTTTTCTCTGTCCAGAGAAGAGGTGTTTGTATCATGAGCTTAATCAAGATGATGGAGAACTCCTCTGCTTGTGCTGCCAGGAGGAAGCTGGGTGGGCAGGCAGGACTCAGGAGTAACAGAGCTTCTGTAAACTGATAATCATAGAAACATAGAATGGTTTGGGTTGGAAGGGACCTTAAATCCCATCTCATTCCACATGGCAGGGACACCTTCCACTATCCCAGGGTGCTCCAAGCCCCGTCCACCCTGGCCTTGAACACTCCCAGGGATCCAGGGGCAGCCACAGCTTCTCCGGGCATCCTGTGCCAGGGCCTCCCCACCCTCACAGGGAAGAATTTCTTCTGTATATCCATCCTAAATTCCCCCTCTGGCAGTTTAAACCCATTACTCCTTGTCCTGCCTCTACAGTTCCTGATAAAGGGTCCCTTTCTGTCTTCCCTTCTATAATAAAGCCTTAGAATTGACTGTAGGAAATAGTGCTGGGCTTTTGGTGGGAGACCAATGCAAAAAGAATTTCCTTTGAAAATCATTGTTTAGAAATTTGAGGCAAATAACAGCATGGAACTTTGCATGGGATTTGTTCGCATTGTTGCTTTATCCAACACCACTTATCCCGAGCACTTGGAGCCTTTGGGATTTGCCATCCTGCTCTGGGAGCAGAGCAGTTGTCCTCATAAAATCTTCACAGACAGACAGGAGGCTGAAGTTCCCCTCTTGCCAGCTGGCTCTGGGCTGGGAATGCACCTCAGGTTGGACAAAATACACGGACCTGGTTTCAACCTCTGTGCAGGGTGCCCTTGCTGTTGCAGGACATCCCAGTGCAGAGCGGACACTGTGGTCATCTGAGTAGATCCTGCCTGTGTCGGGATGAGGTGGGATGTTTGGATCTGGAATACCACCGAGGGAGCAGATTGCAAAAGCTGAAGCTTTTATTTCTTGCTGCAACACCGCTGGCTTCTCTGAGGGGTGATGAGTGATGAGCTGCCCGGAAATACCAAACCCTCTTGATTTCTTCTGCAGTTCCTGTTAAAAGCGATGGGAGAAATGGAAAATACAGTGTAATAGCTGGTAATTAGAGTCAATTTTTCTCTTTGTCCGGCTCATTCATACACCCTCATCCTCTCGTGTGTTTTGTATCTCAAGCTGTGAGGCCTCTGGATTGACTTGGGGAAGATTTATCGTGTAGGCAGAGGCAGGGAAATGTGCATGGAGGATTTGGCCAGAGCTGCCTGGAATTCCCAGAGGAACTTGCATTTTACTCGCTGCAGCTTCTTCTGTGCGAGTTTTTGCTGTTGGGTGAGAGTTGAGGAGAGAGAGGAGGAACAGGGAAGGCTCCTTGGAGCGACGCTTGGTGACATCGGTCGTGCCAGCACCGCGAGCAGCATCTGGGGGACACAGCGCTCTGTGCCTGCTTGGCTTCGAGCACGGGGGCGGCACCAGTGATGGGTGGTCCCCCTGGTCCCCAGAGGGGCCACATGCATCATTTAGCACCAGCACATGGCGTGTCTGGCAGGAGGTTCACGTAGGAGCAAAGCCTGGCTTGAAGTGCCGCTGCTCAGCCTGATGTCCCTGCTGCTTCTTCCCCTCTCCATCTGATTTTCTTTAATTATTTTTTTCCTTTCTTCGCCCCCTTTCGGGTCGGAGAAAGGGAAAATCGCCCTGGTTTTATTATTTCTTCATAGTGCGGTTATTTCTCGTGTCTCTGCTAAGTTTGCTGCTCTGAAAAGCTTTGCAGTTTGTTCCCTGCCTGGCTCAAAATTAATTGCTTTGCCTACACCTTTATAATATTGCTTTGAGTCTGTAGCCTGCTGGTTTAGTACACAACTGTTTCAAGATAGAACTTGAATTTCTACCAGGAAAGTGGTGTTCATTTTAGTTCATTTAGTGTTCATTTCACTACTAGAAAGTAGTGTTCATTTTAGCCTGTGCAGCTTAATAAAAAACCCATAAAACTTAACTTAGTTTCAAGCATTATCTTTATATCTGTCTATCTCTATTTACCTACACACAGCATTTGGGAAGCTCACACAGGGTCCCTAGAAATGTTAATTAATTTCCTTGTTAAGAAGGCCTAATTGTCCTAATACTTCATTTGTGAGTCGTTACTGCTGTCCAGTGACACTTCCTTTCCAAAATACTGTTCTTGCCTTGGAAAAATGTAACCACTTTAAGAACAAAAATCCTGAAAGCTCACAATAAACAGCCATTTTCCTGTTGTTGGGTAAGCCCGTGCTACTTAATGTAATTTAAATTATGTAAGCCTATGCTACTTAATGTAATTCAAATTGTCTGCTGCTTAAATGCAATGAATTTCCCCTTTCTCCCTGGTTTTCCCTGGTTTTCCTTGGTTTTCTGCAACTCTCCTTTGTACTGCCTCTTCCAAGCACTGTTGTAATTCAGCTGCTGCCAGGATTACACTGGAGAATTATACAAAGAAAATGTTGAGGATGAACTGTGTGATATTGATAGCAAATTACAAGATACCTTATGAGGAAATCGGAGTAAAATGAATTTAAAATGGGACTCGTTTGATTAAGTAGAGAACTGCTCACTGACTGTGGGGAGGGAAGCCCTTGGGACTGTCACTAAAAGAAACTTCATGGGTAGTAAATTGTTATTTGCAGTTCATTTATCATAGAAAAATACTTTGTTAGCAACGGATCCTCAACAGGGAAGCAATCTGCTAAAGAAAATACTTTTGATCATTGGTTCAATTTGTAAAACATTTCATCAGCTTCTCCTGACTGCCTTCCAGTCCTTACCCAAGGTTTCTCCAGGTGTGTTTCCCTGGGAGGGTACCCCTGCTCCCCTTGGAGCTGTGGGTGTTTGCAGCTTAACAAACCAAACAGGACCTGTGGGCCACCTTCTCCTCAGCCTCTGCACGTTGGTCTGTGTTGATTCCATGACTGCTTATCCTTTCTGTCCTCTTCCCAGGGACAGTCCTCAAATCCCATCTTTTCCACTGACAACAGTCTGGGAACATGTTCCCTTGGAGAGGCTGTTGTGGTGATCTTTTATCCTTCCCTCAGCACTTCACTTGGGCATTCCTGCTGCTTTCCTCACAGTTCATTCCAAATCTTTTCCATCTCTCACCACTGAAGCAGTTGTCTTCATCTCTTAGATATTTTCTTAATCAAAACAAGGGAGGGAAAATAGAAAATATTCTCCGATCTTGCCAGATTCTCCTAATATGAGAGTCATTTCAGCATTTTGATCGTTGAATATTTGCCTGTATCTGCTCAACTCTTGTTCCACTGATTGAGTGTCCCTCCCCAGTGCTTTTTTCTGGATGTGTGTCCATCTTCCTACACATCTGCAGGGATTTGGAAGCACAGCCAGGCCCTGTTGTGGCTCTGGCACGGAGCTGCTGATGGATCCATGGGGATCAGCAGCTTTGGGCCTCCTAAAGTGCAGCATGTCCATTCCAGGTGTCTCCTAGCTCCTTCACTGCCAGGTTTTCCATGCCCTGGGTGGGCTCTGTGTTCCTGGAAACTTTTCCAGCACATGTTTTGTCTAGATTGGGACAGCTTCCCCTGCCTTTTACAAAAGCTCTAGAAGACTAATGCTAAAAGCAACAGATGCTTCTGTTTCAAAGGGAAAGGAAGAAATTCACTGTGGAGCACTGGCAGGGATTTAACACACCAAATCTTATTCCTGATATTATTTTTAGAAATAGGTGAAAGACACTTGAAGGAATGGGGTGGGAGGGAAAAGCTCACGTAAGGTTGAGGACAGCAGAGATATTTTCCCAAATGCTTAAGATTTGAGCTCCGGAGGTAACTCTGGGCTGTACCAGGGGTCCAGATCCTGAGGGCTCTTGTTCTGGGCCACCTGGAGGTCAGTAACTGGGGAGGAGGAAGATCCAGCTCCCAGCTGAAGCAGAGATCCTCCACCTGCCCTTCTCCAGAGGCTCCCAGCTGTCCGAGGGCTCGCTCAGCTTCGCGCTGTTTGATTTGACGGGAAGCCCTTTGCGGCTGAAGCGTTGCCCAGTTTGATGATGGAGTGCTGGAGTTCCTGGATGTATAAACTAGGAATTACAAATGCTGTAGCTGGATATTGGCTTTTCATATAAAAATCTTGTGGTAGCAGCTGCTGCTCATCTGGTCCCCTTCGGAAGAGGCGACGGTGCTGTGATCCACAGTGATATCCACAGTGATATCCACAGTGATAGCGACACAACAAACACACCAGCTGTTCAAAAAGAACTTCTACACACACGTTTTTTTTGACATTCTGTTAAGAAACTGATTTAAATATCCGGCTTTATCTGCATGAGCTCACTGAAAAGAAGCGTAGATAACCTTAACAGATTCCCTTGCTTTGATGGGAAGCTGTGGGGAAGGGAAATAAACCTTTACAATTCAGGTTACAAAACAGCCTGCAAGGACTGGAAAAATACATCCTTTCTTCTGAAAAATAAGATTTTGTAGGTTGCCAGGAGTTCAGTAGGGAAAACAGGAGTAGCTACCTTGAAGATCCCAGGGTAGCACTCTCCCTGTGAAGGGAAAACATGCTGCTAAATCCTACAGATGGGACAGAAACAGCCTGTGGCTTGTCTGCCACTGTTTTTAGGTCACTTTGAGGTATTAAACAGAATTACTAAGATTAGAAAAGACCTCCAAGATCTTGAGGCCAACCTTGGACTGATCACCACCTTTTCAAGTAGCCATTGGCAGGGGCTGCCCAGGGGGGTTTGGAGTCCCCATCCCTGGAGGTGTCCAGGGAAGGACTGGACGTGGCACTCTGGGCTGGTGACGAGGTGGGGATTGGGCACAGGCTGGACTGGATGGTCTTGGAGGTCTTTTCCGACCTAAATCTTTACCCCTCTTTGGGATGCACAGCACCACCTGAGCTACTGAAACAAGAACAACTTGTTTTGGACTGTCACTTATGTGCTGATCTTTTGCTTTTTGAACAGTTGACTGGTAATGATTTCCATATTCCCTTCTAAATAAATCTCTTGCCAAAAATATCAACCATTGCCATCTATTGAGATGGTGACTTTCAGAATTGCTTCAGAGAGAACGTGCCTTCTTGGCACTCATAAAACAATTCCTGCTTTCCAGCAGGATATTAATAATTTCTTACTCATGTTGAAGTGATGTAAGATGAAAAATTAATGTGGATGTTACTTTCCCTTCTAGATCTTGCAAGCTGGTTGTGCCTCTGATGTGTATGGTCTTAAATGAAGCCAACGTTTCCTTTTGAGCTCTTAATTTATTTCCAAAGTGAGGAAATAGAAAACTGACACTGTAAATGCTTTTAAAGTGGCTCAGACTGTTGATGTTTGTTTCTTTATCAGCCTTATTAACAGAAAAGGGAAAGCCCTTTGATGTGGTCCGAAACTTGGGTTGTAGAAATTCACATGGTGATGTTTTGCTTTGGTGACTAAAACATGGAGTGGAAAGAGAAATATTTGGGCCTTTTATACATTATTTTTAAATTTCTTGTATCCCTTCTGCTCCATCTATTCACACAGCTGAACAGAGAGACGAGTATTTCTTCAGGGGAGGCATAAAGCTTTTGGGGGATTCTTGATGCACTTCTAATAAATGACAAACACGCTAAAGACCTTTTTAAATAGTGGCTTGTGATGAAGCCAAGTTGTGTTCAAAGGCTTAGTACTGGGATTGATGGCTTGTTAGAGTGGATTTGGCTTTTGAGGCATTTGCAGAGTCACTTTCTTCCACCACCCTTCTTTCCAACTTGAAAAATAAAAGAATTTATCACTGGCTGTATCATCACTGCTGTCTGTGTAGGGAAGGATTGGATCTCCAGGGGGGAGTTATTGGAGGCTGTTAGGATCTCTGCCTCTTTAGTCTCTTGTCTAGGGAAGAGCAATAAATCTGGGTGCTGTCTTGGGCAAGGGGGGAGCAGGGAATGGCCTGTTGGAGTTTGTGGTGCTGGAATAAGGACGGGCAGGGCTGTGCTCAGCCAACGGCGCCGTGGCTGCGGGAAGTGCCTTTAACCTGCTTCCATAATTAATGTTTGGGGAGAAGGAGAGGGCCCTGTGGGATAAATTAGCATTCATTGAATGTGCGTGCAAACAGATTTTAGCTAAAGTGGAATGGAGAAAAAAGATGCCCACTGACCCAAATTTCTTGCAGAGTCCTGCTCTGTCTGTCTGAAAATTTCATGCTCCGGCTGCTAAGCCTCAATAAGGAAACAATTCCTTGTTCGAGTGTTTTCCCACATACATTTTTGCCATTTCATAATATACTGTTTAATGCATGCAGGGCTGCCTCCTTCCCCATTGTTTTAGGCTGCCCCATCATCATCTCCCAGCCTGAGTGTGCTCAGCTGAGACTTGGACTGGGAAAGGCCGGGATCTGCCAGGAAACTCTGTGTTTTGTAAACACTTGGGTTTGCTGCTCTGAAATCTCCAAAATGGTCAGCACTTCTTTGAAAAGCAAATGGAAGCAATCCCATGGAAGCAATCCCATGGAAACAAAAAGCAATAAATGCTTGTGGTCACTTGAAAGGATTCAGAAGTTTATTATTGTTAGTTTCTGCATGGGATAGGGAATAACAGCTGGAGTCCGTGGATGTGTGCCATGCAATTGTCATTTGCTACTTTTAATTGGGATCTGACTTTGTTTCCATGCAAATACATCCTTCAGAGGAGGCCACCAAGATTTGAGGGATGGAGCACCTCTCCTTTGAGGAAAGGCTGAGAGAACTGGGGTTGTTCAGCCTGGAGAAGAGAAGGCTCCAGGGTGACCTCATTGTGGCCTTCCAGGACCTGAAGGAGCTATAGGAAAGATGCAGAGAGACTCTTTACAAGGAATGGAGTGACAGGACACAGGGAATGGCGTCCCACTGGCAACGTAGGTTTAGATTGGATGTTGGGAAGGAATCCTGCCCTGGGAGGGTGGGGAGGCCCTGGCACAGGGTGCCCAGAGAAGCTGTGGCTGCCCCTGGATCCCTGGAAGTGTCCAAGGCCAGGTTGGACGGGGCTTGGAGCAACCTGGGATAGTGGGAGGTGTCCCTGCCCATGGCAGGGAGTCCGAAAGAGATGATCTTTAAGGTCCCTTCCAACCCAAACCATTCCATGATTCACGTTTTTTGAATCTGAAAAGAGCTCATTCCTTCGCAGAGTTGGCAATGTCACCTCGCTGTCAGGAATTCTTTTCAAAATCCTATTTTCAGTGACTTACACCTCAGGTTCATAAATGTGTGTGTCATCCTGAATTATGAAAGGAAGTAGGTAATTCCTGGGTCGTATGGAGTCAGATTGTGTAAGGGTGTGTGGTTTAACCTCCTGTGGGGCAGACTCAGTGCTGAGGGCTGTTCTGAGAACAGCTGAGTGCTTGTGTGGCAAAAAAAATATAAATCAAGGAAGGAGAGAGAATATTTACATTAAATACTATGTTTGCAAAATGTTACAGTGTACCTGGACTGGATATTTCTGATATATTGGCACTTAGTCTTCTCAGTCATGTCCCTCACCCACACACACACTCTTGGCCATAAATATGGTTTGTAGGTAACAAGAGATAGAGCCTAAATCTAGATTAAGGACTACAAAAACTAGTTAGACATTACACAGTCTGTTGAAGACCAAATACAGCAAGATCGAGGACAGATACAATGTTTTTGTCAGCTATTGTGGAGTTTCTCCCACAAAAACAAGGGAGAATGGAAGTTTCTTCTTGTCTCTGAGGATGTGCCTGGGACACAGAACACTAAACTTAACCCTTGTGTCTGTCCTGGTGCTCTCCCGTCCTTGCAGGCTGGCCAGGAGCACCTGATAAGCAGCAGCTTTGCTCCTCAGGCTGTGTTATCCCAGCAGCAGTGGTGTCTTGTTCCTGTAGGAGATATTTTGGCCCTGGTGAGGTGGGCGTGGGGGACTGAGGGCATCTCCTCCTGCTGCCCTGGCCTGAAGGCAGCTGGGACTCTCCCGGGCAGCACTGGCTCTTCATGGAGAGCATCTTGATGGGGTGGCTCTCCAGCATCCTCTGTGCTGGGATCATTAATTGATTTCATTAAGGGTGCAGTTTACCTGTCTTTCAGTACCTATCACCTGGTGTCTGTCACCTGTCCCATGGAGGGGCTGCTGCTTTTCAGCTGCAAACACACCTAAATTGAATTTAGCTGTTGTAGGACACTTCATTTTCTCTGGAGATGTTCACTCCGTGTATCCAAGGCTTTGTGGTGTTGGACTGTGCCTGTGGTTTGTCACTGTTCTCCTCCCTGCATTGTCCTCAAAGGGTTTCATTGCAGAAATAGAGGAGGAAATGGAGTTTTAACTGAAGTTTGCTCTCTTTTTTTCCTTTTCCTTCCAGCAGAAGTTGAAATAACCCCTTGCTCACACAAATGAAAGAGAATGGTTTATAATAATCTTGGCAGTGCTGGAATTTGAAGTGAGCAGGGAGTTTTAATCTACCTGTGTGATTGTCTGAACTGGCAATTACACAAAAATAGCTGTAGTTAAAATGAAACAAATGCTTTTGGTTTTGTATTTACTGTGAATGAGGTAACCACCTTTTAAAGCTTGATGCATTCCTGCATTTCCAGGTGTAATCAGCAAGCAGGAGGTGGCTCCTCAATTTTTCTAAGAGGTCAAACCACCTCAGAACTTAGGAGGAGACGGACAAAAAGGACAAGGATTGCCTGGAAGTAAACTTTAGCTCTGTAGATCCTAAAAAGAGCAACCCGAGGGCACTTCAGTAATTTTGTGCTGTTATTTTTATTCACTGCCCTTCCTCTTTTCTCCTCCCCAGTTGCTCTTGGTCGTAACCAGCCCTTGAAAAAAGAGAAACCCAAATGGAAGAGCGATTACCCCATGACGGACGGGCAGCTCCGGAGCAAGAGGGATGAATTTTGGGACACAGCTCCAGCTTTTGAAGGCCGCAAGGAGATCTGGGATGCCCTCAAGGCCGCTGCACACGCGTTTGAGAGCAACGACCACGAACTGGCACAAGCCATCATTGATGGTGCAAACATAACACTACCACATGGTAGGTGCAGCTGAGGAGGATGTGGCCTCTGGGAACGGTGGCAGTAGGTTAAAATAAATACATTTTTCGCCTGAAAATCAGTGGAGATGTGGATGAAATAGTTTAAAATGCCTGTATTTCACAATGGATGCCGTCCTGTTTGGAGTTTTAAAGCCAAACGGTGTTAGTGTGGAGAGGGACCTAGAAAATCTGCCTTTTGTGGTGATGTCAGTTTGAATGGATGGTCTGGTGCATGGGGAATACACAGTTTGAGTGTCTGATCTTTACAGGCAGCACTTGGGACTTTCTGTAATCTCCTGAAACACCTGGATGCTCCAAGGCACAATTTTCATAACTTTTTTCCAGCTTCTCTTTGTAAGGAAGCAGACTATTTTTTCCCCTCGTGATTTTATGAGTTTCTTTGGCTCTTGAACTGTTGGGGTTTTTTTAAAGTTTTTCTTCTGAAGAGTATGAAAAATGTTCCCAAAAAACTTAGTGCTGGCAACCTGCTGTTAGATCTTGTGTGAGATAAGCTGCAAGCACTTGTTTTGGGTACTTTCCCCTTTGCTCTGTTGTTCTGAATTCTGGGAGGTTTTTTTCAGACTATAATCACTGAAATTAATCACTTCCCATATTCCTAACAGGAATAGAAGGGGCTGGCAAAATGAAGCTGGATAACTGAAGTTACTGGTAATTTAAAGTCACCATTCAGATAAATGGAAATAATTAGTATCTCAGAGATTGCATATTTGCAGACCTAAGGGAGTCGTTGCATTATTTTGCTTAGTTGCTAAAATATAAATAATAGATGTCAGGAAAACTCCATTTTTATATGGGAAAAGTTAAGTAAAATATCACCTTTCACTGTGATCTCTTCCTCTCACATCAGGCTGCAGCTTAGCCCTCAAAAATTGTCTTTTAGTGGGAATAGTCCCTCTAAGTGGGATCCTGAATCTCCTTTTGACCATACAAGAGCGTGGTAGAAACCTAATTCTCTTAATAAATGAAAATTTGGACCACGAGCAGCAAGGGGGATATTATTGATACAATGGAATTTGATGAGACCCCTTTAATGAGCTGTTTTGGCAGTGGTGGGTTGTGTATTCAGCTGAAATGTTGCACGAGTACAGATGAGCAGCACTTCAGGGGAAACATTAAATTTATGACATCAAATCATGCAAAGAAGTTGTTTGGCACGTTAGGTCTGTGCTACCTCTTGTTAGAGTGGCAGAACAGCTTGCAACTGTGCAGGAAAACGTCATTAAAAGGGAGAATTTATGCAGTTTATTCCTGCCTGGAAGTTTAAGCCAGTCTTTGGGTTCTGGGACGGAGTTCCTGGTGTGTCTCATGAGAGGAGAGGATGTGTAATGTACAGTTTTAAGGCTCCCAGATTTTGAGAAAAATGGATGTTAACTCTGAAATTTGGCTTTCCAGCAGTTTGCTCTGGGCCCTGCCTACTGCTGGCAGGCCGTCATCTGCTTTCTAAGGCCCACATGCAGAATATTCAGAGTATTTCAGAATAAGTATTTCAGAAATAAGTCAGGAATCCAAGTTGTATCACAGGCTCTGTTGCCCAAACCAGGCCTGGCTTGAGGCTGAATTCCAAACAGAGAGAATATTTAGAACTTTCATCCAGGATCTGGAGTTTACTGGTGATTTTTGTACCCACAAAATTGCGTGACTTGCTTTTGATGCAACTTTCTGCTCGTGACACTTGTGCATCAGCTGTTTGCATAGTTCTCCATGGAGTGTGACCTTTCCACTACAGAGAAAAGCTACTTCTTTTAGAAATTCAAGTATTTCTTAGTCATCAGGTGTTGTCAGTGCCATGTATGAAGAGATTATGAATAAAATCCTTTCATTTATGGACTCAGTGAAGGCTTTTCTCAGCAAGCTGAGCTTTTCTCTAGGCAGGTAGAACAAATAAACTGTCCTTGTTCTGAGTGACACCAACAGCCTCTGGGGTTTTGTTTACAAAAAGCTCATTTTGAGCCAAATTTGAAAAGAAGGGAGAATAGCTGTGAAGAAATCCAGTTTGGGTGCCCACAATAGGATCTGATCCTGTGTGTATCCCCTTAAATTTCCTCGTGGAGCTGCTGTGGTCTGTCCTCCCACCCTGCCCTGGGGACTCAGAGCATGGCAGGGGACCACTGTGCCTTCCAAAATTCATCTTTTATACCTTTTTTTTTTTGCCTGGCCAGGCAGCAAAAACACATCCAGCTCAGGCTCTGTCTGCTGCAGCAAAGTTTGGATGAAAGTTAAGCCTCAGGCTGTGCCAGGGGAGGGTCCGGTTGGACATCAGCAGGAATTTCTCCATGGAAAGGGTGGTCAGGCCTTGGAACTGCCCAGAGGGGTTTGGATTCCCCATCTCTGGAGGTGTCCAAGGAAGGGCTGGACGTGGCACTCAGAGCTCTGGGCTGGGGACAACTACTGTTTGTGATGGGAACCGAAGGACATCCTTTTTAGCTCTCAAAAAACAATCTTTTCCTAAGGAAAATCAACATCAACTGAGATAAATTCCTTGAAGTCTATTGAAAAAAAAAAAAAAGCAAGATTTTAAAGTCATTTTTTCTTCTCCCAGAGGATGAGTTTGTCTACAAAATGATGCAATACCACGAGACCGTGGTGTTTCCTCTCCTTTATTTTCTGTGTGCACAACAGAGGCTTAAAAAAAAACCCCAACCCAAAGCCTCCATCTCCATTTCACTGTCCCTGCAGGGTAACAGTGCTCTGTGTGTGTTCAAGCCGTGTATTCCTTAGAAAATTAAACCTTGCAGGAAGTGGAGGGGTGAGAGGAGGGGGCTGTGGAGTGAGTAAGGACTGACAGAGGCAGATTTTGCAGATAGAGATGCAAACTTAGCTGATGCTGCAAAAATAAAATGGCTTTTTTATGCAAGAATCCTACAGGAAAGGGAGGGGAAAAAAACCCCACATCTCTTGTGAGACTGCTTTCAGCCAGATATGTCACTTGTCTCACCCGTGTGAGGAAGACTCTAACCGGTGTAATTTTTCTAATGGATGCCTTTTGCTCTCTTCTGCTGTTAAAAATAGAATGTAAGAAGTATTAAATAAATAAATAAGCTCGTGGGATGGGCTTAGCACTTCTCATCTATCTTGGGTGACTCTGTGGGATGGATTTAAAAATAGAAATAACGTTATCTCCAATTTATACTTTTTTTTCTTCTCTCCTGTCTTAAAGTAGCACATCCTCCATATTTTATTAATGAGTCCATTTAAATTTAATGAAGAACAGTTTTACATACTTCTCAGCTATCAAACAGGAAACGTTGGAGTGTGTAGTATTTTATTAGGATCTGCACCAAATGTTAGTGTTGAGCTGAACTTGGCCTCAGAGTATTTAATATTAATTGCAATCTGTCTGGGGTTAAGTGGAGTTTTTTAAATTTCAGGATGGACACTTAATCTGCTGCAGCGGAGTTCTCAGGATATTGGGGTTTAACTCCTTGAATGCTGTTTGAATGATAAAAGGGTCTCTCTGTTAAGCAGTGGCTTTGTGCTGGGGAGCTTTCAACTTTTCTGTGCCTTAAAACACAGCTCCCGTGGCTCCCTGCAGGCTTTTGCAGGGAGCAGCCTTGCAGCCCTGGCTCTTTGTGTACAAGCAGAACTGTCACATTTACTGTGTGCACCACTCGAGATCCTGCAAAGTGGGCATGTGAGGACTTCCGTGCTGGGGAAAAGGAAGGGACGTTACTGAAATGTTCCTGCTCTGAACAGAGTGTTTGCGTCCCCTTTGGGGGAAATATTACATAGAAAAGCATAAAAAACGCCCAAATAACAACAAAAAAAACCCCCTCAAAGCCAAGTGCAGCAGTGTGGGGAAAGCATGGCCTGTTCACCTCTCCTGTTTGCAACAAATGCCTAATTCCAGCAGAACTCTCTTCTCCCTGTTGAATCACACACGATCACTGAGGTCGGAAAAGACTTCCAAGATCATCAAATCCAGCCCTGGACTGGAGCCCACCCTGTCACCAGCCCAGAGCACTGAGTGCCACGTCCTGACTGATTCTCTCAATCGCAGGTTCATCAATACCACGGGTGAGTCCAGTATTGCCTTCCCACAGCAAGCACTGCAGAATCACAGGGTTCCACCTCTGGAGCCACTTCGTGTCCAGGAGCCATCCACAATGCTGTGGAATCTGTTCCTTGGACACCTCCAGGGATGGGGGCTCCAGTGGGTTGTGGGTGTTTTTACCAGTTTGAGTCAATATAGAAAGTTACCCTTTGCTGTGCTGAAAACTCCCATTTTTACTTCATGTTGATGAAAATCTCCATTTATTGACTCCATTTATTTTATTTTATGTGGATGAAAAATTCAGGGAGAGCTGTCAGTGTGTGCTCATAGCCCAGCCAGCCAAGCCAACGTCAGTATTTAAATGTGTGCAATAATTCAGCAATATCTGCCACAAAATGATAGAGTAGGTGTTTAACACTGACCATTTCATGGATGGCTCCTGTAAATGAAGCAGCTCCCGAAGTGGGACTCTGTCATTTTGCAGTGCTTTTTGTGTGATGGCCATATTGGACTTACCTGTGGTATTGATGAATTTGTGATTGAATCTGTACAGTGAATGTTGTTGTGGCATCTTTAAATTGAAATTTAAATTGAATCATTTAAATTGAATCTGCTGCCCTTAAAGCCACAAGGTCCTTGTGTTTTTTCTCCCTATCTTCCCTGCAAACTGCTGTCTCCATGACTAAGCCTCTGCTGAGGGATAAGGCTGCAGGAATTGCTTTCTCAGTAGCTTTTTGTCTGAAGAGGCTTTTTAATTATAATTGAAAACTGTATTTTTTAGGTATTACATTATCTACACACGTATGAAACGTTGCTGGACAATGTGTTTTTCTATGAGGATACCAAGTATTGGGTCAGGTTTCTCTAATGTCTCTTTAAAAGGGGAGTGAATGGTATTTTGGTGACTGTGGCTGTCTAATTTTAGATTTCAGCAGAGTTATGAAAGCTTTGGGAGGTCTGACTATCAAAGCATGTCTGTCAGTATGATCAGCAGTAGTACTGAGAGGAGAATGCAGGCCGTAAAAGTTAAGGAAACTCTAAAATCTGTAGTGAATATCATAAAATTTACAGCTGAGCCTACTAGTTTGTTGCTTTTTGGGTTTGCTTGGAGGTTTTTTTTTAACTAAACTCTGCTCAGGAGACAGCAGTTATTAGTCTGGGGGAAGGTTGTTCTGTTTTGTTTTTACTTCGGTTAAAAAAAAAAAGAAAATTCCCAAAAGGAAGGGATTAAAACCCAAAATTGCTGGTGTCTTGTAAGGAAGCAGACAAGCTGCTGCTGGCACTGAGGATGTGTGTGCATTAGTTGAGTGCTTGTATTTTGGTTTTTCTTCTACACATCAGTGTCTATTTTTAAGAGTTGCTGACGTCAAGGCCCCTCCGCAGGCTTAGCTTTCCTGAAGTGGTGAGTGGATGCACTGAGTCAGGCTTTCACAAGGCTGCACCCAGACTGATTTCACCTCCTCCTGCCTTCCTGATGGATGCCCTGGCAAAGGGGGGCCCACCCAGGTGAGGGCTGCACCCCACTTTTGGGAGGTTCACACCTCACCTTTCGGCCGCTCCGGTGGTTTCGGCCTCACGGCGGCCCCGCTCTGAGGCACAGCCACAGCACGGGGCTGGGACAAGTGGGACGAGAAATCTTGTTTCCACGGAGAGCTGCCGTCCAACTGCTGCACGGGCTCCTGCTCCGGGCTCCTGCCAAGCAGTGGCGGAGTCCAGCCCTTCTCCAAAATCCGTCCCACGGAGCAGCTCCGCGCTCGCTCCTCCTGCGCGCGCTGTCCTCCCAAAGTGCCTCCTGCTGAGGAGGAATCTCAGCAAGGCTCTGCCTGTTTCGCTTCTGCCCGGGCACAGTAGTTGCTTTTTTGTGAGAAGGCTCCATCTAATTGAGGGGTCTTCAAGCAGTGACCTCCCTGCCTGGACACTGAATTTTCCCTGCTCCAGCCGGGGCAGAGTGGCAGCTCCTCCTCCTTGCTGTCTCTTGCCTTGGTGATTCGTGGCATGTCCTGTGTCTGTCACACCTGGAAAAAGGGTTTATTGCTCTTGGGAAGTGGCCGTGGTTCTGCTGAAGGATGTGTTACGTTGTTTGTGCTTCACTGGGTTCCTTCTCACCTTGAAAACAAATCGGTTTTCTCAGCAGCCTCTTCTATCCACAGCTGCAATTAAGATGATGCTTTCCGTCATGTCTGCTGTGATTAATATTTTTAAAATAGATGCGCAATGTCTTTTCTGAGGGATGCCAAATTCCCATTTCTTCAAATGGAGCATTGAGTCAAATCCTCAGGATGTCAAGCAATTGTGGCTGGCTGAAATATTTATATATCTAAGTGCAGGTTAGAAACTATCAACCCTTCAAATAAAAGCCCCACTTACGGCTACATCCTACAGTTGTTCTCCTTAAATATCTTTAACTTCTGCTCTTGTTTTTTGAAAGGTATTTTGAGGAGCTTTGTCAACATAATTGCTTGGACTCTTCTCAAGTCTCTTCCCCTGTAGCACTTGCCTCTTTATTTCCTGTCTTTGGTTTCAGTTTGTCTTTTCTGGTGCAGGGAGGATGACTGTGCAACACTTTTCAGAACTGCTCTTCTTTTTTATTTTTAACCATTCATATGTGACCAGGAAATCACAGCTAATTCCTTTAAAAAAGCCCCAAAGCAACAAACCAAAATTGACTGCACATAATGGCCATGAGATGCTCAAAATAAACCCTGACTTGTGACAAAAGAACATCTCAAATTCTTCATGTCAGAAGCTGCTTGATCTGTGTGTTGCAGATGTTCCAGACAGGAGTGTGTCTGGTTTAAGTGAATAATAATCCTCTGGTATCTGATAGTGGTCAGGACATGATGTCTGGTTTATTAAATATTCCCCACGAGTGGATATTTACTCCATTATTGGCTGCTTACAGCAGAGGAACTGGGTATCAGCTTCATCTGCCTTGCTGTCTGCTAGGAAAATGAGAAAAAGAAATATGAAGTGTTTCAAATGTTTTCCTCCCTGAAGATCCCAGGGCAAGCCAGTGAGAGCCCTCGGAGCCTTCCCTGGGAAAAGAGGATCTCCAGCGGTGGCTTTGCTTGTCTAATTGTGTTTTGCACTAAACTTGCTATTCCTGGAGGATTGGGTGCCCTCAGTTCTGTGAATGAGGAGCTCAGACAGCCCTTGGGCGTCTCACTTGCTCCTTCTCCATCCCTCTCCTCCTCCGTGATTTCCAGCTGATGATGCCCACAACACTTGGCATCTTCTCCTGGTTAACTTCAGGTATTTAATCAGATGGAAGAGGGTGACTTTTCTCCCAAGACCAAGGCAAAACAGGTGTTGTGCTCAGAAGTGTCTGAGCCCCAGAAGGCTTCTCCCTTGAACCTGGCAGCATTTTAGGGGCAGGTAGAGCCCAGCCTGGCTGTGTCACAGAGAACGTGGGCAGCACCCACGAGGTGTTCCAGTACTTTTAAATCTTCCCCAGCCTCCCTCAGTAAAAACCTCGGGCTGATAACTTCAAGTCATGACCAGGCTTCAGTGAGCGTGTTACAGACAGATTGACCTCTGGAAAAATACTGATTTCTAAGAATTTTCCTGGGTTTGTTTGGACCTAGAGCTGGTGGTTGCTTTTTTTGCTGACAGTTATGACTGGGGAGCCCAGTGGGCTTTGGTTTTTTGCTGATACATGTCTGAGCCCAGCCCAGAGCAAGCAGTGTTTGGTTTGCAGTGTTACTGCAAAGAAAACTTGCAGCAAAATGAGCTGTGTGTTTCCACCCGTGTTTTGACTGCTTGTCATTATCCAGGAACAATGAAATCTCCGAGGTGCTTCCCTAGTGATCAAGTGAGATTTTTATAGAAGGTCAAAGCTGCAGCAAGGCCTTGAATTTTTAACCTTCCTGGGCTCTCACCATCTGTGCAGATCCCCAAAGCTTCTGCTCAGTGCACATTCAGGGCGTGCTGCAGCACTACCTTTGTGCTTAATCAATACTTTTACCTCTCTTTTATTATAAATAAGGTCAGTCTGAAGGAACAGCACCTTGGAGGTGAGGAGCAAACAAAGCAATGCTGCTGCCTTCTGTTGCTTCAAATCTTCCCTGTAACCTCCTTTAATCCCCTCCACCCCCACAGCTTTAAACAGCCTTGTGTTGTAGTTTTATTTTAGGATGTGGGTACTAATGTGGGATTGTGTCAGTTGGCTTGACCTCCCTGGAGCCTGTAACATTTTTGCTGGTTATCCTTGGAGACTGAGCATGCAAATGAGTGACTTCCATGCTCATTAGCAGGTCTTTGAATGTCAGCACAGGGATGCAGGCAAGTGTGGGAGCAGACAGAACAAAGGTACAGGGCAAACCTTTGTCTAGGTCATTCTGTGCTTTTTTTCTCTCCCCAGCTGCATATAGGTAGGTGGTGGGGAGAGTTGTTGTTAGTCTTAGTAGTTTTCAAACTGCTGTGCAGCCTCTCCACACTCCATAAAAACCAACATTTGCTGTGGTGTTCAGTCTGAGGGGTTGTCACTGCTGCTGCGTCACCTGGAGCTACAAGAAGTGCTGTCTAAGCCCAAATTTCCTTCTAGATCCCCCTGGAGTTCAGGTTAAACTGTCTCAAATGTCATTTAGAGTGGGCACTGTGGTGGGCAGGGGATTGTTGGAAGGTTGAACTCAGAGCCTGGAGGGCACCAGAGGTGGAGCAGCTGGGGTTGGTGCAGTCACCAGTTGTTAATTGAACATCCCAAGAGGTCACGGTCAGACTGGGCCTTCTCTCTCCACAGCTCCCTGCACTGAGAGCCAGGTGAGGGTCGGGCTCTGCTCCCAGGGAACAGGGACAGGAGGAGAGGGAACGGCCTCAGGCTGTGCCAGGGGAGCGTCAGGTTGGACAGCAGCAGGAATTTCTCCATGGAAAGGATGCTCAGGCCTTGGAACTGCCCAGGGGGGAGTTGGAGTCCCCATCCCTGGAGGTGTCCCAGGAATAACAGGATGTGACACTTCCTAGACTTCCAGGGATAAAAGCTGTGTGTCTGTGGTTGGCAAGAAAAAGGAAAATCTCCATCAGTTCTACAAAATGCTCTTGTTAACCTCCCATTTGGTTTTCCATTTTAACCACGTTAGGCACAGGATTTGGGGTGCTGAGAGCCAGGTGTTCACTCTGGGTTCATGGGAACAGCAGACTGCTGAAAAATTCAGTGGTAACCAAGGCAGTGACAGCTTCTCTACATCTGAGTTGAGCTGTGCAGCCTCACCCTGAGCAGTAACCTGGGGACTTTAAACATTGCCAGGGTGGCTGTGCTTGGAGGGAAACAGTGCAGCCTCAGGTGATTACGATATTCTGCTTCCTTTTTTTCCAACAAAACCCTCCATCCCCTTTAAGAAGCTGGATAATGCAGAACTGTGTAAATGAGGAGGGTGTACAGAGCAGCTCTTTACCACCATTTTATTTTTAAATTTTTATCTAAGAAGCCTGTCTAGACAGGCATCTATTTTCATGACATGCAAAGCAGAATAGTAGATGAATGCTTCATTAGTAAAACGACTTGTCATCTTTGAACCCTGATGTTATATTTCTTGGAAGCTGTTACTTTCCTGCAGCATTAGATCCAAGTTTTAGAGGGATGCAGAAGTGGCAGTGCATATGGTGTTGTTAACACTACCAAGCATTGATGCATAATTGACTTTATCAAACGCAGTGAACTGCACAGTCTGGAGGTATTTGTGCTCTTGGAAAACTGTACTAGGGAAGAATGACTAATTTGTGGAAGTTAAACTGCTGTCAAGGTTTGAGGTTTCTGGTGTAGGTCCCCTCTTCCCTGGCCTTCCCTTTTCTCCATCATGGGCGTGGTGTGGGGTGCCAGATTCCAGCTCTTCTGCCAGGATTGCCAGTGCTGCTGTTGGCATTAGTGTGGATTTTTCAGAGGAATTTTGAGGGGCTTTGTTCAGGGCCCTGAGCCCCCCTTCCCACAAGCATTCTCCTTTCCAAAGTGTCCCCTCCCTCTTCACGTGGCAGCTGATCCCTCTCCTCTCCCTGCTCCAGCACAGTAAGGGATAAACACCTGTGAACTGTGGATAAAATCTGAAAAGTGGCTCATTTATCTAGTGCAGAAATTTCTGTGTTTCAGAAACTGTGTTAATTATCTTTCACCTTCAGCCTAGTTAATTAATGTTAATGAATTAAGTGATGCTGGTGCTTTGCTGTGATAAAGGAGTGAGCGATGCGCGTGGCGTATGTGCAGCAGTTTTTTCCCAAAATCACAGAATCATGGAGTGCTTTGGGTTGGAGGGGACCTCAAGTATCATCCAGCTCCAACCTGGCCTGGGCAGGGGGTTGGACTGGATGATCTCCAGAGGTTCCTTCCAACCCCAACCATTCCGTGATTGCAGCAAAAGCAGCTGGGTGGGATCCTGGAGGTTGGAAGGGACCTCAGGAGTTGGTGTAGCCCAGCTCTCTGCTCTGTGTGTCCCAGGTTGTTGCCTTGCAGAGCCTTTCCAGGCAGCTGAATGGACATTATTTGGTCAGGAATCTTGGAGCCCAAGTGAGCTGAGTTTTCTGAGGAACATCCAGGTGTGGATCCAAGCATGAGGAGTGCTGCTGGAAGCAGCTGTGAGGAAGTCCCGGCAAAGAACAGGATGAGAGGCTTATAAAGGCACCCTCAGAGTCTCTGTATTTTCCCCTCCTTTCCCTTGTAATGCACCAGGCACAATTCCCATGTGTCTTGTGCCGCTTGGAGTGGGCTGGTCCCTGCTCCCCGGGCAGCTCCTGGAGCCCTGGGATCTCCAGCAGGCGCTGGGAGCTGCTATCCAGTGTGGAATCGAGCCAGACCCGTAATGTTCCCACAATGGAAGAGCTGCTTCTCGGTGCATTTGAAATGAGAATTATTAAATGCTTAACACTCATTATCTCCAAACCCCATTCTTCCAGGAGCTGGAGTAAGTTCTTTATTCCAAAGGGAAGGTGGAGATGAGAGCAGAGCTGTGTTGAGTAAGCAGTTGTGCCATGGCTTAGCAGCCACGTTGTACCTTTGTCCAGTGGCTTTATGGCAGTTTAAATTTACATAAGCCATGGCAATTCAGTGTGGAAGGAGCAGGGGAGGGGGTCCACGTGTGTGGTTTATTATCAAGTGCTTCCTGCACACCACGAATTCTTAGAGCTGCTTTATTGTTCTGTGCACAGGGTGCAAGGCACAGCCTTGCACGGGTGTTCCCAACCCTCTGGAAAAGGGGAGAGCCGGGGGGTGACAGCAGCACTGAGCAGTTTGGGTTGGGATTAACTCAGAAAGAGCTCTTTTTGTGTGAACTCCTCCCGGTTTGTGCTGGTTGGAGGTGAGCTGGGCCAAAGCTCTGCCTGCTTGCACTCATCCCAGCCCTGCTCACCTTCTCTTGACGTCAGGACTTGGGGGTTTTTCCTTATAAGATCCTGTATTTCCCAGCTGTGACCTGGAATCAGCAGCTGATCGAGATGAAGAGATAGTTCAGCTTTTCTGCCTCATCACTGCTCTCTAGGAACTGCTGCACTGTAGGAACCAGAAGACCCCCTTGTTTCCCTAACGAATTTCAGGCATTATTGGTCTATATTGAGTTCAAATCTACAGGTGAAAGCTCTGCTATTCCCAATTTGTTCAGCAATCCAGGCTCAGCTTGGGTTTGGAATGGAGCTTTTCAGTAAGAAAAACAAATGAACCAGCTGGTACTTGGGTAAATGTGTTATACACAGACACTCCTTAAATTAGCTCAGTCTCATTGCAATGCTACATTTTGGGTTGTGTTGTCTTTAAGTTCTCTTCCAGCAGCAAATCTGACTGAGGGAAGGGGAAAAAAATGGAAATCCGCTCAGTTCTTAAGTTTTGGGTGTTTCTGAGCAATCCTCCTCAAAATTGCTCTGAAGCTTAAAGTAGAAGGCACCTCATGAACAGAAAACAAGAATTTTCCTGCTTTTTTGGAAGAGAATGGTGTGCAGCTTAAGGAAATGTCAAAATACCATTTCAAATGCATTAAAACTTTTCACGTTTTTAGATTATTGTGGTCATATCTGTTTGGTTTAATAATTCCTGCAGAAGCTTATCTTCCTGTCATTGAGATCTCATACACTTTGGTCCTTCCATGTACAGAAGGACAAGTGAGTCCAAACTCTGAACTCCTTAGGGGTGGAAGCAGTATTTCACCCAGTCCTTTTTTTAGTGTTTGCCCTTCCCAATCCAGTGAAATCTCTCTATCCTAATAATCAAAGTTTTTATGGCTTGCCAGGCACTTAATTTCACAATGTTCCCATTCCTTGATGATCACATCTGCTTATTTTTCCCTCCTAAGTTCTCAAGCTGTCTCTTACCTGGATAACAACCAACAAGAAGCTCTGCCTTGCAGCTCCTTCCAGAATTCCTCACTCTCCAAGCCGGTGTTACTTTTGAAATATTAAAATAATCCCATCTGCTGTTGTTTTTGCTTTGTATCTTCTTTTCTGATTTGAATTGAGCCTGTAAAGTTAAACTCCATAACGGTGTGGCAGCATCAATAGTGAATGACTTTAGAATCATGGAATATCCCGGGTTGGAAGGGACCCACAAGGATCATCCAGTCCAGCTCCTGGCCCTGCACAGCTCAGATAATCCCACCCTGTCCCTGGGAGCGCTGTCCAAAGGCTCCTCCTGGAGCTCTGGAAGCCTTGGGGCCGTGTCCATTCCCTGGGGAGCCTGGTCAGTGCCCAGCACCCTCTGGGGGAAGATCCTTCTCCTGATAGCTGATTGTGATGTGACATCTAGATCTTGCTTGAGCCTGTAAGTGGGAAATATTCAGAGTAATGGATCAATCACTGAGCCTCTCAAAGCACTCCCCAGGTCATGTCCTGTGGCACCTTAATTCTGACTGATGGAAAATTGGAGAGGGTGAGGGTTGGGGTGAGTGGGTTGGATTTTGGTTGGTTCTGTCCCTGGCTCTCCTCAAAGGCAGCTCTTTATGTTGTCACCAGGATGTTTTGTATCCAGGTTTATTAAGGTCATGTTCACATCTAGAGGAGTATTTAAGTACACGAAGAATACTCCAGTAGAGCAAATATTGATAAGCTTGGTTTGTCCTCTCCTCAGTATCACTGTGAGATCTTTTTTGCCGTCTTGATTTTTCGTGGCCACTGCAGAATTCTCCACCCAGCCCTCCCTGCTGTTTGCTCCTGGAATGTGCCCCTTTCCTGGGCTTTCTTTGTGTGACCCAGCAGTGAAAACTCCAAGTACCACCTCACCCTCTGGGCTCTGGCACCTGAACCTGCTCTGTCTGCAGGGTCTGGGGAAGGAAGGGGAAGCAGGGAAGGGGAAGCCAGTGGGGATGTGGGATGGTTGTCCCCTGCAGCTCTGAGCACCTCTCCATTACCTTTTCCTTCTCTGGTTTAAGGAAGCTGCATCCTCCCTGTGCTGGAAGTGCCTGGTGAGGACCCTGGTTGCCTAAGTAACTGGAAAACATTAAAAAAACCCCTTTTCCTCTCTTGTTTTCTCTTTTCTCATAAAACTTGATATTCCTTTAGTGCCCCTTCCAGCTAAATAACTGTGTTCCAAGCTGATGTGTCTTGCAGGAAGGATCAGGAATGTGATTTTCAGTTACAACAGCAAAATGAGGAAGTGTTTTCTAGTTCAGACGTTTAATTTCCTGTGGCTGCTCTGCTTTGCAGTGATACCTCAGTGAAGAGCTGCCACCTGGCTGGGGAGGCTGGCCTTGCTGTGGTGGCTGGGGGTAATTCCATCACTTCTTCTCCTCCTCTCTTCTCTCTCTTCCTCTCCGATAACTTCCATTTGCCTTCATCGCTTCCAGCAGCCCCACGCTCACCTCGCCCCTGATTAACTCAGCCATCACTTCACTTCTGAGCTCCAGCCACCCTCATGTTCCGCCTGTCTGGTGCTGTTTGTGACATCCTGGAGGTTGTGGCAGAGCCTGACGCTCTCCAGAGGTCGCTTCACCAAAATCCTGGTGGTGCCCAGTGGGAATGAGGTGGGTGAAGGGGACCGGGCTGGGTGAGCACAGCTCCGTGGCTGCAGGTGAGGGGTCTGGAGTGCAAATCCTGTGAGGAGCAGCTGGGGGGGCTCAGCCTGGAGCAGAGGAGGCTCAGGGGGGCCCTTCTGGCTCTGCACAAGTCCCTGACAGGCGGGGGCAGCCAGGGGGGGTCGGGCTCTGCTCCCAGGGAACAGGGACAGGAGGAGGGGGAACGGCCTCAGCTGTGCCAGGGGAGGGGCAGGTTGAACAGCAGCAGGAATTTCTCCATGGTAAGGGTGGTCAGGCCTTGGCAGGGGCTGCCCAGGGAGGTTTGGAGTCCCCATCCCTGGAGGTGCCCAAGGAAGGCCTGGACGTGGCACTCAGTGGGCTGGGGACACGGTGGGGATGGGGCACAGCTCGGACTCCATGGGCTGGGAGGGCTTTCCCAACCTCAGTGATCCTGGGATTCTTTGGAATTGAGGACCAACACCTGCACCCCTTGGAGCTCCAGCCTGGCTTCAGCAGGTGCCGTGCTGCTGAGGAGGGGATGCTGCTGTGAAGTCTCTCCTTACAGGAGTCCCCTTCCGTACTCCAATCATGTATCTGGCCTTGGCAGCCATTGGTTGGGGTAAAAGGACTTGAGAGCCTTAGGGATGTTTTTACCAGGATGAATGGGAAATGGGATCACTGGTGAGCTTTGCAGTAACCTGTTCTTGCATTAATAGGTTGTTACAAGCTGTTCTCAGTCTGGGATGGGACTGTGGGATTTTATTGGCAAGAGGTTTCCTCTGCTGAGTCTGTTTTCTATTTATTTTTTTTTTAAATACAGACCTCCAAGTTAGCTGCTGTTTAGAGGATTTGTTTTAATATTGCTTATCTGATTATGATGAAGGAACCAGTGTTTATAGCATATGCTTTGACCTTGATGTTAGTTCAGCTGGGCAACAATATAAATGATGAAGAAATTCCTTAGCAAGCTCACCCCATGTTCTTTAAAATTAACTCTTTGCTGTGCTGTTCTAAAGCTGATGCACTCTTTCTAAGATCCATGGCTTTTGAAGAAATTTTAGCTGCTTTAGCTAAGTTGAAAAGCTGTTGAAGTTTGGATTTTTGGAGATTTTTTAGCAGCAAACTGCATCTCCTTGTTATGTGTCTGGAATTTCGTTCCGTGGCATTTAGCAAACAGATGAGGTGTAGGGAATGAAATGAATGTTGTGAAACAAAACTGAAGTGTGGGAACCTCAGGCTTTAGTCTGTAAATGACAAAGAACCATGAAAGGGATGGATCCAATACAGCTTTGATCAAAACTGGTTTGCTCTGAAATTCATTCGTGATAAGAGACTGTAGTGAGTCGGTATAATTATATTTTTTTCATTTCCTTTTTTCTTCTTTTCTCACACTAAATCTCAGGGCACAAACAGAAAGCCTAAAACATTGATCTTCTAGCCAAAGATTTCCTCTGTGGGTTTTCACCAACAGAAATTATCCTTAGAAAAAGATGACTTCTGTCTAAAAGATTCCCACAGAAGATGCTGCTGCTACAGTGGGCTGAGTGACACCTTATTTTCCTGAGTTATAATTTTATATTGTGATAATTTTGCTGATCAAACTCAGCCAGCATGAAAAAAAGCTCCAACTAAAAAACCCCCTTGGTTTCTAGCAAGGAGCAGTTGGCTGTTGTGTGCAGAACTGCACAGTCAAAGAGGTTTTTTTAATATTCTCTAGCTCAAGGACTTGGCTCCTCTTCAAACATTCCCAGCTCCAAAAGGATGGGTAATTTGGCAAGTGACTGTGCCCCCTCTAGGGGCAAAAATGTGGAAATTTGTTCTAGCAGGTAAATTCAAACCAGGGGACAAGGTTTGCTTGGAGTGGGAATAGCTGGGGGTTTTAACCACAGTGAGAAGGGATTCCTGCTGGGATTTGGGATGCAGCTCCCTCAGCATCCTGGTTATCCGGGCTCTGCTTCTAGTCTTCTCTCACTTGAACTCTTAAAATATTATGGAAAACGGGCTGCTGCTTGTCCAGGGTAGCACTTGAGATCTGTTTTATAAAGTGAAATCTATTTTATAAAGTTATTCTGTGAAAAACTCAGCTTGTATTTGATACGTCAATGTACGTTACAATTCTTGATCTGTCCTGTGTGCACACCCAGCTTATCCAGGTTATCCCAAGGGAGTCCAGGGAATTTAAAATGCCTCCTGAGACTTCAGGGCTTTGAACCTGGGAGCCAGAGGTGCTGTGCAAATCCAAAATCCGTGCTGGGTGTCGCTGCCGTGGTGGTGACGCCGCGCTGCGCTGGAGCCCCTGAGCTGTGTGACCTGGGTGCTCGTGTTTGTTTGTCCTGGCAGAGCTCACTAAAACACGAGTCCTGCATGAAACCCCTTCAGCAATTCTGGGATGTTTGAGAAGATACAAAATCTTCCTTTCACGGTGGTCTCCTGCTTTTTCACAGCTCGGGTTCAGCATCGTGTCATTGGTCCAAGTGGCATTTTCTGGGTGCAGGTGTGTCCTGGACCTCAGGCCGTGCTGCTGGTGAAAGATTCCTCCTTTAAACACCCGTGGGAGCACATCATCATCCCTCATCCCTCCTTTTGAAGTTTACCCTGGTTTATCTGGAGGGAGGGATGTGTTTGGCTTTTAGGGGCTGCTTTTATCTCAACCCCAAGTTTCCGTATGAAAACAGGGCGGAGCACTGACGATTTTTGTTCCTTTAAAGGCTGAATTCAGACCTCATCACTCAGGTGGTTTAGCAGCAAGGTAAAAGCTTCCCAGTGTTCGATGTGACAGGAATTCACACCCCTTTTTTCCCCCCCTCTTCTCTCCTCTCCTCAAGGTGCTCTTACGGAGTGTTACGATGAACTGGGCAACCGCTACCAGCTTCCCGTCTACTGCCTTGCCCCACCTATCAACATGATAGAGGAGAAGGGCGACCTGGAGACTCTGGATATTCCTGACCCCCCTCCCAATTCAGGGCACGAGTGCCAGCTTCGCTTGCGCCTCTCCACGGGCAAAGACCTCAAGCTCCTGGTCCGCAGCATGGACACCGTGTACCACATGAAGAGGCGGCTGCACGCCGTGGAGGGAGTGGAGCCGGGCAGCCAGCGCTGGTTCTTCTCTGGGAGGCCCCTGGCAGACAAAATGAAACTGGAGGAGCTGAAAATCCCAAAGGACTACGTGGTGCAAGTCATCGTGAGCCAGCCCTTAGCGAATCCCACCCCGGTGGAAAACTGAGTTCTGCTTGTTTATTGATCCTTCTCTCCTCCGTCTCTGTCGTGGGGTTTGGTTTCGCTGCCCTCTCTTCTTTGGGTTTGTCCTGCTAATGGATTGGTTCCAAGAAATGACCAGCAAAAAAAAATTCCATCTGTGATGGAGATCTGCAAAAACATAAAAATGTAAACTGGCCTCTGGGGTTTGCCTGATCTCATGTTTAACACGACAGCGAGGAGAACAGGGCAAGGGCAAAGGAAGGAATGGGACGGGAAAGGGAAGAGAGGGAGGGAAGAGATTGTGGTTCACTTAACACGAGTATGTAATGATCCTGAAAACTGCCAGTGGTCTTCTGATCCATGAGGCCGGAGCGACAGAGAGCACTTTGATGTACAAACCAACCTTAAAACCGAATCAATGTATCCAATTCCATATCAGCAGCACACGCAGGTCCTGCAGGAAGCGCAGCGGCTGCTCCGGGGGGATCACGGGGATCCCTCCAGGTGTGACCCAGCTCCAGGGCTCCAGCCCGGCACAGCCAGCCCTGGGCAGTGGAGCGGGGCTGGGGCTGTCCCTGTGTCCCTGGTGATGCTCAGACCAAGCAATTGTACATTCCAAGGGGGCAGTGCAGTCCCGCGCCGTCGCTGGCTCCCGAGCTGGGCGCGCGGCCTGCGGGAGCCTCGGGCAATAACTTGGTTCCTGTCTCCTCTCACGTACTGTACTGTAATTTACCTGCCACAGGACTGACTTAGCCGGAAGTGTCCTGGCTCCTGGGCACCTGTGTCAGTGCCTGCTGAATTTCTGTCACTCAGCTCGCCACAGGAGGCTGTGCTCAGGTGAGCTGAGGTGAGCGAGGCCCCGGGCCGCCCTCGAGCGTGAGGTGCGTCACCTCTGCCCTCCAGCAGCAGTGGCACAGGTGAAACTGCAGCTGCACCCAGGTGCCAGGGATTGCAGCTTCCCGTGCTTTCCTGGAGGGCACAAAGCGTGGAAGGTGGCAAGGATACAATAGCACACAGTTCCCAGCTTTTGGGGTGTCGCTGGAAGCAGCAGCCAGTCCTGGAGCTGTGGTGGCTCTCCAGGACAGCTGGACGTGCCCTCAGCAGCACAAAGGACACCCAGAGCCTGGCCCTGGTGTCTCACAGCCAGTGCTTTCCCTTCAGAATGTAACAGGGGCCCTTTCAGCAAATGACAAATCCTTTTGTAGTCTCAAAAATCGGAATCAGAGCATTTTGGGGTCGGGGGGGATGCTCTGAGGCCCTGTGGCTGCTCTGCAGCCCTGCCTGGCAATGCCTTTGCTTGAGATCAATGCCCTGTTCTTTAAAACATGATTTCTATTTGCTTGGGTTTTAAGCCATCATTGAAATGACTTCACTTCTTCCAAAGCTGAATGTGCTGTTTGTGTGGGAATAACAGATTTTTCCTGGTTTCTGTCTTCCCTCTCTGAATTCAGTGAAACTGCTGGGTTACATTGACAGTTTTATTTTTGCTCCTTCATTAATTCCACAGAAGTCAAGTTTCTGGGACTCAGAGGGAGTTCTTGCACCAGGAACATCAGCGTAGGGTCAGGGTGATCAGAGGTCACTTGTACATCCCAGCAGGTGGAAGCAGAATTTATATCCATGGTTGGGAGACAGATCCACATTTTGTTTGCATTTCCCACCCTACCCCACCCAACTACAGCTTGCTTTCTGCTCCTCATGTTGTATCAAACCTGTGGTTTTCTGACAGCTCCTTTAGCCCCACTTGGGTACAGGATGCCTGAAGTGGAAAGGAAATTGAATTCCCTGTTCTCATAATCACCAAAGTGACTTGCTTTTCTTTTACTTTTGGTTTTCCTTTTTTTTTTTCTTTTTAAAGATGAAAGTGAGCTGATAAACATTAATCTATAGCAAATTTTCTATTGTGGAGGGTTTTTTTTAAAAGAAATGTGATTTACTGTACTTGGGTTTTTGCAGCCAAATCTTTTGCATTCCAGGGGAGGGGGAAATATTTGCTACATAAACAAGTCAAAAATCTCTTGGGTTTTTTCTGGGCAAAGGATGGTTTCATGCCAGGAAGATACTACTTGTGTTTTATAGGGCAGAACTTACATGTCTGTATAAATGCTCTTTATGGTGTCATTTCCCTGCAGTCCCCTCTGGAAGGGGGGAAATTGGGGTGGATTAAGGAGGAGCAAACCAGGAACTGTGAACACTAAACCACGACTTTTTAATTTTTGTAGGATACTTCTTTTTTTAATTTTTTTTTTCTATTTTCATTCAGGCAATTGTCACCAGGTGCTGTTTTTGAGGGGTAGGGGCTGGGATTGCTCCTTCTTTCCCTCTCCCCGCTCTGAGTTGGAAAAAGTTCAGTTTTATTACATTGTTACAGATGATCATGTTTTATATTAATTATTTTTGTGGCAGGGAGAAAGGTGATGCTCTGAAGGCCGTGTCAGGAGTGGGTTTTGAGTAGAACAGAGACTTTGTTCATGAAAATTCTCTTTTCTCCAACAGCCTCCCCTCTCCTTAATCACATATCAAAACCTGAAGGAGTTCCACACTTCTAGGGGTGACAGTGAAGACTTTGCCCCTCTCTGTATGAAATGACAGTGGGGCCGAGCACAGGCCCTGCAGAGACACAATTCTACAAGACCTCTATTAGGAAAGAATTTGAAATTTCCTGTTAGAAAGGTGTAGAGGCCCGTGGCTGACACAGCCCCCTGTAGAGCTGGAGGTTGTGGTGCGCACTGAGAACACGGGCGCCTCTGGAGTGCCAGAGGTGGGCTTTGGTGCACATTCCAGGGCAGGGCTGGGGCTCCTGTGGGGTGAGTTTGGGAGCAGAGGGGGTCTCTCCTAGGGAAGGGAGCTTTGTTGGAGCGCAGGGATCAACCAGGTGGTCACCAGTGGGGCTGCTCAGGGGAGGATGCAGAAGGGCAGCCTGTGGGTGCAGCCCTGCCTGGCAGCAGGAGGATGCTGGCGCCAGGGCCTGCCTGTGCTGGGGCCCTGGGTGTGCTGCCCACACCCCCAAACCCTTGGGTATAAATGAAGTGATGCAGCAGGGTTTTAAACACCCAGACAAGTGAGGAGGGATCAATTTGGGCTTCTTTTCCTTCTTACAGCCCTTTGTGCCATTCCTGATCAGCTCTGGCTGGGAACTGCAGCCAGGAGAGAACCTTTTTTACCATGTGAGTGACAGCTCTGTTTGACACAGCTCAGATTTTTGTACTCTTTATTGTCACTTCTGCCTGAGCCAGGACCTAATGAAAGTCCACACTCCTGAACAGCTTGAAGGGCAGAGAGGCACAAACACAGAGATTCTGCCAGGGCCAGGGAGCCCCCAAAAAAGCCCCAGGTGCTGGGGGCACGCTGGCTGCACTGCAGAAGGATGCTCAGGGTCTTCTTCCCCAACCCAGCGACAGCTGCTCCTTCAGAGCTCCCAAAATGTCACTGCCTGCCTTGGCTCTTCGTGCATCTCAGCTTTTTGGTGTCCTCTGCAGAAAAAGATATTTCCTGAAAGCCTTTGCTTCTCTGGAGCTGGGGAATATTCTGGGAAAGGAAATGGTGCGGGTTGGTGGTGGAATAAGTTGGGTTTTTTAATAGGCACCCCAATGCTGAAAGTAGGGGTAGCAACAACCAAACAAAACCCAGCTTTTCTTTGCCTTCCACAGAAAGTTGCTTTGGGAAAGGAGAGGAAAGAGGGATTCTTTGGAGCAACTGTGCATAACCTTTGGTGAAGCAGGTGGTTGGTTGATAAAATATTGCTGTAGTGTGATGTGCTTCTGCATATATATCCATTGCTAGTAAATAATGTAAAATCTTTTTTTTAAAAGTATTAAAAAAAAAAATTACTCTTTGTTCCAATGGTGGGATGCTTTCAGCCATGGAGTTCTGGAAGCGTTTTTGCTGTGTAGGTGTTGACAAAGTGAATGCTGAACGTTTCTCCATGTCTGTGATGCTTCAGAAATGGAAGTGGCAGCTGCATTTCTGGCTCTTGATCTCTGTTTTACAAACTTTTCTGTGTCACTGTACAGACATCCCAGACCCTGCACCTTATGCAGAGAATGTTTACATTAAAAGAAAAAATTAATTTTTTTTTGGCTTTTCCCCCTGTGCTGCTCAGATCCTGTTACTTTGAAATGAAAGTCTCTGTTAGAAAAAGGGGCTTTTTTTTTTTCTTTCCTTTGCTCTTCCCCACTTCCCCCTAATGGAGTCCCTCCTGGATGGTGGCTGGAAGCTCTGGGACATCTTGGACTCTCCTGGAGTGGGACTGGAGGTGTCTGAGAAAGGCATTTTGGAAAACGTCCTTTGGGTGGGGGGATGAGCTTTGTACTCTCTGCAGCTTCCTTGGAAAACAGCAGAACACGTGCTTCAATCCCGCTGGATGCTGGTGGCCTGCCTTGCACGTTCCCTGGGAAGCCTTGGAGCTGGACCCGGCAGCATCCACACTGGCGTGTTCTCCCCCAGTGATGAATGTCCTGCTGTGCTCTCTGCAAACACTTCTGTGGGTCCATGACTGGATATCCGAGTCTGCTCCAAGACTTCCCTTTCCATGAAGTGTTTTGGGTTGCTCTGTTCTGCAGATGCCTCTCCTCTCCCGTATTTCCTCATCCCTGCAGCTCCTCCGTGGCCGCCTGCGTCGCTCTTGTCCGTCGGGGATGGAGTTGGAGCTCTCCTTCCCAGGGGAGAGATGTCACTGAGCCTACGCCAGTCAGGCAGCTGGAAGATGAGATGTTTGAACCAACAGGCTTCTCCAAGTGGACTTTGAGACTTTTAACAAAGGTGCCTGCTGGATTTTCCAGGGAAAAAACGTGTCCCGACCCTGGGAGCGGGACCACGCCGTGGGTGTTGATCCGGTGGAACTCTGGATTTGTGCATTCTCCAGACGCAGACCATTCAGTCAGAGCCATGGGGCAAAGAGAGAACTTCAAATCCTGACTCCTGCCTTAAAACCTTTCGTTCATCTTGAGCTCCAGAAAATTCTGCACCTGCTCATTCCCAAGTCCCTTTTTTTTTTTTTTTTTTTTTTTTTGCGTTAGGAAATCGGAATCCGGTCAAAAGGCTGGAGACAAGGCAATTGAAAATAAATTTGAGCTGATGGCTTTATTAAAATAACGAACTGGTCTTGGATTAAAAACCCTCTTTGTGCCTCTCAAGTCCAGGGAATGTTCCAGAAGTGGAGGTGGATTTGAGCAATGCTGGACAGGACCGTGGGTGGCCGTGGGTGACACTTGGTGACACTTCCGTGTGCTCTGAGCAAGGGACTCCGGTTTGTGTCCTCTCTGCCTCATGGGAATGGCTTTCAAAGATGGCTGGTACCATCAAATTTGTACTTCTTGAATAAATACCTTCATTTTTATGGTAAAGCTCCGTGTGTGCGGTTTGTCTGTGTGTGCCGCGGGACACGTCCCTATTCCACGGGATCTGGTGCTGCTGGCACAGGAAACGCCCAGCTCCAGCCCGCAGGGAAACAAGGATGAGGGGATTCCAGGGACGGGAGCATTTCTTTCCCCTGTTCTGAAGACTTTCAGAATCAAATATCCCACTTGTGTCAAACAGGCTTTTTGACATTTTTCCTCTCCCTGGATTCTGTGGTCGGGGAAGAATTCTAGGCCAATATTATCCTGCTTTGGGGATATCCAGGCAACTTCCAAACTGTTTTATGTATTTTTATGTTTTACCTCTGCTACGTGGTTGACACCTCACAGGTTGTCTCCAGACTCATAAAATTATGTGATCTTTTTTTTTTTTAATCCTAGGGAAGATCTTTTATCACTGAGAGCAAACCATCCTGGAAATGCTGTACAGATTTCCTGTATTTAAAACAAAAAAAAACAAAAAAAAAAACCAAAAAAACCCAAACAGAACAAACCCAAAGAAAAAAAAAAAAAAACGGGAAACTTTTTCTTCCCCTGCAATGAAAAAATAAAAGTAATCCTGGCAATAAGAAATACACTCAACATTGATTTTTCTCCTTAAATTTCTTCAGAAGGGCTTTTGGTTCTGAGCTGGAACTCTACAGCTTTCCCATTACCTCTGATACCCTGGAGGGACACATTTTAATATAAATTCTGGTGTGTGACGAGGTTTTCTGTTGCAGACAAGGTGTGCAGTCCGTGGAGAATGCAGGGCCTGGAGATGTGCTCAGACACCCAGTGTGGTTCAGCTCCTGGCTCCTTGGTGAGCAAAAATAATGGATCTGTGTAATTGCCCTGTAATTACAGCAACTGACATTTTGTCTTAATTCAGGTCACCACTTTTATAGTCTTGATTAACTACTGAAGGTATCAGAGGAGTAGGAATAATTCTTTGTAGGCCACTTTGGTCTAATGTTATCACAGCAAAATATTTCCGTTTTAATTTAGAAAATGCGGGAAATTAGGGTAATTTCACTGTGGAATTTGCGATGGGAGTTACAAACAAACGAGCATCTGATTTCCCTGGAAATTTCCCCCCTATAGATATAAAAATATATAATTTTCATTCCTCTTATAAGTGAGTGTGTACATACAGTGCCTTTTATCTCTGCATATTCCCTTTTTTAATACATTCACATAAAACAAGAGGTGCCAGGCCTTTTATGTAACCATCCCATGGAATCAGTGGATGGTTTGGGCTGGGTGGGAACTTAAAGATCATCCAGTTCCAACCTTTTTCCATGGGCAGGAACACCTCCCACTCTCCCAGATTGCTCCAATCCGGGACTCGGAGCAGTCGTGGGATGCCACCCTGCAGCTCTGCTGAGCCCTGGCTTCGGGAGAGGCACTTGGAGGACACTGGACTTTTCCAATTTAATTATTCCCTCATGCTGCAGCCATCCTCCTTCCTTAGGGAAGCTCCAATGGCAGCGAGTTTGGAGGAGGCTCCGTGGTGTGCTGGGCTGTGTGTGAGGTGAGAGGGAAAATAAATATAAATGCACTGGGTTGCTGTGCCCAGAGGGGGAACAGTCCATTTTTAGCGAGGGAAACGGAGCTGCCTCTCTTGCCTTCTCTGCACATGGCCTTAATTAGGTGGTTTGGTTAACAAAGCAATCGGCGTTTCCTGTTGTTGGGCTGTTCCTCAGGAATCCTGCACGGATCCGGGGAGCCGCCCGTGCCCGGAGTGGGGTGTGGAGCAGAAAGCTGTCCCTGGCAGTGACCCGGCCTCGGCCAGAGCCCAGCCTGCCCCAGTCACAGCAGTCTGGTGGAGGAGAGGAAGGGCTTGGCCCTAAAACACCCCCAAAACACCGGGATTGCAGTTCAGGGAGAAGGCTGAGTCTGAGGAGGGCTGTGGGGCACGAGGCTGAAATCCAGCCCGCATCAATCCCTCCTCCTCAGACACCCCTGGTCCTGCTGGGAGGCTCTCCTTGAGCCATTCCTCTTTTTTGTTGTTGGTCAATGCAGGAGACTGCAAATATTTTGGATTCTCCGTAGTTTTGGAGAGGAGGTAGATCCCAACTCACCCTGCCCACCATGACCACTTCGTTCAGAGAAGAAACCCCAAGGTTTCCAGGCTCTCACCCCTTCTCCAGCTGAGACTTTCCCAACTGACTCGGGAGAAATTGATTCCAACTGCTTGCCTCGGGCTCATCCCAAACACGTTCCAGGCTCCAGGGGCACCTCCCTGACACAGGGCTGTGGCTCTGCCATTTGGAATGAGTTGCAGATGTTGGATTGACAACATCTGGATCATGGTGTGGCCGGGGGAGCAGGAGGTGCCCTCACAGCTGGGTCACAGCCACACTGCCCCTGCTTGAAGTGGCCTTTAAACCAGGGAACTTCGGGATAAAACACAGGATCGACACAACTCAGGGCTGAAACAGCTCATCCCAGGAAAATACTGGGAGGCTGGAGGCCTTGATACCTCCCTGTGCTGCTAAACCACAGAGGGAAAGGCTCAAACCCTGCAGGGCTGAGAGGTACAAACACCTCTGACAAATAACTGCAGAGGATACTCTGGTGGAACATAGAGGGGGAGAATCATCCATAAAAAGCAATAACCCGGGAACCTGGCAGCAGAAAGGAGGAGCAAATAGAGCGATCTCCCTCGGTTCCCCTTGGCTGCCTGGCTAAATGTGCTCCTGGAGCAGACAGAGATGCTCTGTTTCAGGGCAGCAAGGTTTAGAAGCAGATGATGATGACAAGCTCTGATTTCCTGCTTGGAAAGAACACGTGCAGTTACCAACCAGTGCTCACATCCAGACAATAAAGGTGACCTCCTGCTTGTCACACGCACAGGAAATACCAGAGTCCTGGTGCTTCCTGCCATGGAGCCACACAGCTGCTGGCAGGGCTTGGGGTGTGCTGGGGGCGCGACTGACAGCCAGGCAGGCTCCAGGGCTGCTGTCACAGAGCCACGGAGCTCACAGAATGGCCTGCTCGGGAGGGACCTTAAAGGTCACCTCATCCCGCCCCTGCCACGGGCAGGGACACCTTCCTCTATCCCAGGTTGCTCCACGCCCCGTCCAACCTGGCCTTGGACACTTCCAGGGATGGGGCAGCCACAGCTGCTCTGGGAATCCTGTGCCAGGCCCTCCCCACCCTCACAGGGAAGAATTCCTTCCTAATATCCCATTTAACCCTACTTAGTTCAGTTTAAGGCCATTCCCCCTTGTCCTGTCACTCCATCCCTTGTAAATTGTCTCTCTCCATGTTTCTTGGATCTCCTTCAGGCCCTGGAAGGACACACTGAGGTCACCCCAAAGCTTCTCCTCTCCAGGCTGAACAATCCCAACTCTCTCCCAGCCTTTCCTCCCAGCAGAGCTGCTCCATCCCTCTGATCACCTTGGTGCCTCCTCTGGACTCGCTCCAACAGCTCCTTGTTATTCCTTTGAGAGTTTCTTTCCCATCCCTCCCACATGTCCCTGGTTGGCTTCTCCCTTCCCTCCCCGAGTCCCACAGGCAGCAGCCCCAGCTGGGCCTGGGCTGAGCTCCCGGTCCAGAGCAGAGCTGCAGGTCATGCCCAACATCAAGGCCGAGCTTTAGGGGTAATCCTGGCTTCACCACCCCTCTCCCTCACCAGTTTCAGCCCAGTGAGTCAAAGAGCAGCATGATCTGATCCGTACTGAGGTCGGTCACATCCCGGATAAAGCAGTAAAACTGCCCCTCAGGAGAACAGGGAGCTCTCAGGCATCTTCTGCACAAAGCTGAGAGCAGTAATTAGCAGGATTTATTTTATTTTAAACGCCCACTGCTCCCAGTCAGGTTGCACAGGCAATTAACACAGGGACAGACACGAGATACTGCTCAGAATTCATAGTATTAATAAGATGGGCTGATTTATGGGAGAGCCATGTGTGACTTCTGCACAGAGAAAATGGAAAAATGCTCGTTGGTGTCTGCCTGTCTTCTTCTTTTCCACTCACCACTGGAGGAATAAAAAAATAAAACGACTCTTCCAACAATCCAGAAACATTGGACAAACCCCACATTTTCTTTTGGAGGTGTTACTTTTAACAATTATTTTTAGTCCCCTTTAGTCTTCTCCAGTGCAGTGCAGTGGAAGAGCCAAACCTCCAGATCCAGATTTTCAGTCAAATGCCACCAAGTGCGAGCACAGAGGACAAACTACCCCTGCTGAAAAAAATCTGCAGCCCGGTCCTATTCTGCTCTCCCTAAATCTCTGCCAGTGGGGGAAACCTGTGGGAAGAGGGATCATTTGAGCTGGAGCACCGTGGGGATCTTGCAGAATTATCTTAAGAGACTGAAGGACTGCATGTGTGAGGTGGGGAAGCTCTGAACCAGTGGGTGAGGGGGTGCCAAAGGCCTCATGTGAAGGACTCTTGGAAAGAATCCCAGGAAACTGCTTCCTAACATGGAGCATGGTCTGGTTTTGGAAAGGATTACATGTGCAGGACTCAGGAATTAGCTCCAGTGAGGCAGAAATCCCCTCTTCCCCTGTGCTCCTGGCATCTTGCTTGCACAGCTGGAAGGATCTCCTTCCTTGCTGGCTGGGATTTTTCCAGTGTGGATTTTCTGCTCGTGGTGCCAGTTCCTGGTTATCGTGTTTGTACAGCCTGCCCCGGGGCTTCACACTCTGCTGCCACACAGGGGACAGGAACGGCATCAATTCCAGCAGGGTTTGGAGGCTCCTGGACCCTTGTTTGTCTCACAAAGAGGGCAGTGGAAGGGGGAAGGGGGAAGGAGCATCCTCAAGGAGAGCTGCAGTGCATCTCTGTGTCTCTGCAAGGCCCTCTGAGCCCCACATCCCTCAGAAGCCGGTGCAGGAGCAGGCAGGGCCTGATGGAGCAGGGAGGGCACGCAGTGTCTGAAAGCTTTCTGGGCAATCGCCAAGCCTCTGAATTAACCAAGCTGCTGCTTAATTAGTGTTACAGGGTGCTGCAGTTGTTGGAACATCTGAAGTGCAATATTTGTAATGTCACTGATCTCTGGTTTTAAATCCCAAGTGATGCAGCATCACTTTTCAAAACATTACACAGGGCCTGTAATTTTAGAGCATTAATGCCAATCTTGTGTTTAGGAGTATTTACTGCTCGGATAATTCTTTCAGTGAACATCCAGGAGCTGGAAATACTCTGCCAGTACTTTTTCTTAACAGCCGGGACAAGGAAAGATGACAACCAGCCCAATGTTTTAGGGAATGACGTATCAGGGAACTAGTAAGACATCCCCAAGCTCGGATGTGCCCAAAGCAGGAGCCTGTGCTGGGTTTTGCTGGAATTATCCGCCAGGATGGAGCGTGCGAAGTGCCCCTCGGTTCCTGTGCCCTCGGCGGGGCAACGGGACATGGATGTGGGGCAAAACGCACGCGGTGTGCGGGCGGTGCGGGTGTCGCTGGGGTGGGCAGGGACAGCCATCCAGGTCTGATCCCTCCGGGAAGCACGGAGCCGCTGGGAAGCGCGGCTGCACCGCCGGGGGGTTCCCCTAGGTGTCCCCATTCCATACGGGATCGCAGGTCAGTTTTCCCGTGGATTTGAAGTGCCACCACGGAGAGGATGCGAACTTCCCAGTCGATACCAACTGGGTCACATCTTCTCCAAAACAAGCGCGTGCTTTGGATTCACCGGAATTCCCGCTCCTGGGAGTTTTGAAAACAGTTGTGTTCGTCTGTTTTCCCAGGAGACGAACCGGGGAGAACAGCAAACGTGTCTCTGTTGCCAAGGCAGGTCGGGATTAGGGTTTTCCGTGCTGGGATGTGTCTCCGCTCGGCCCCCGAGGCGGAGCGGCCCTGGGGAAGCTGCGGGCTGGGCAGGAGCGGGGGGATCGCTCTTTCCCTGCGCGGCTGTCCCGGGGTTTGCTTGGAGCGGCGGTTCGGGATAGGCGATCCCCCGCCTCGCTCAGCGGCGGGGCCGAACCGAGCCGGGCTGGGCCACGGCCCGACGCGCCGGGACACGGGACAGGCCGGTGCGGACAATGCCCCGGCTGAGCCAAGCCGAGCCGGCCCGAGCCATACCCGGGCTGAACCGTGTCAAGACGACGGGGCAGACCGTACCCGGGCTGCGCCGTGACGGTCCGGGCGGACCTTGGCCTGGCTGGGCAGTGCCGGGCCATACCCGGGCAGAGCCGTGCTGTGCCAGGGCGGACTGTGCCCCGGCTGAGCCGTGCCCGAGCCGAGCCGTGCCGGGCGGTGCCGGGCAGCATCCGGGCCGAGCCGTGCTAGCCGCGACGGCCCTATTCCGTGCCGTGCCCCGTTCCGTGCCCCGTTCCGTGCCCCGTTCCGTGCCCCGTTCCGTGCCCCGTTCCGTGCCCCGTTCCGTGCCGGGCGGGGCGGTGCCGGGCGGGCGGGCGGAGGGCGCGGGCGGCCAATGGCTCTGCCCCGGCCGGCCCAGCCCAGCAGGTGGAGCGGCTCCGGCTCCATGTGCGCGGCTGGAGGCGGCCCCGGTCCCGCCTCGCCGCTCCTCGGGCGCGCAGCGGCTCCGTCCTCCCGGGGCCGGAGCGGGCGGCGGCTGCCGGCAGCTCCCCGGGGCTGCTGTCCGGGATGGCTTTCGCCAATTTCCGCCGCATCCTGCGCCTCTCCGCCTTCGAAAAGCGCCGCTCCAAGGAATACGAGCACGTCCGCCGCGACCTGGACCCCGGCGAGGTGTGGGAGGTGGTGGGGGAGCTGGGAGACGGAGCCTTCGGCAAAGTCTACAAGGTGGGTGCGCGGAGGGGGCTCTGGGCCGGGGGAGCACCTAAGGTACCGCAGCCGCGGCTCGGTGCGGAGCCGCTCCCCGAACACACCCGGAGCCGCTTGCGGCGCTCCCGGGGCTGGCTCCCGCATCCCGTTAGCCGGGAGGAGCGGGACGGCGGCAGCGAGTGAGCTGGGGTGTGGGAACGCAGCCCTCGGGGCAGGGGAAAGGACGGAGAAAAGCTTTAGTTGTTCTATTTTCTTTCTTTCTTTCTTTTTTTTTTTTTGTCACCCTGAATCGCCCGTTTTCAGAGCGATGCTTTTGTAAGGAGAGCAGGCGCTCCCTGCCAAGCCCGCCGGTGCAATGAATGGAAGGAGGTTTCTTGGAAGTCGGCAGTTCCAGGGCTGGCTCCCAAGTTTTCTGAGCCTTCAGGGGTGACAGGATTTGTGTCCCTGCGGTGCTCGCCAGCAGGAAACTTAGAGGGCAAAGAGGAGTCCAGCTCCTTGAGAGTGGGGCTGTGTCCGGTGCTATGAATGTTTAACCTCGATGTTTGGGGATGGGGGTTTCAAAGACTAAAGATTCCCTGTACTTTGCACTCCAAAGCAGCAGCGTTCCTGCTGAAATGGCTCTGAACTGTCCCATCTCCTGTGCGGTGGTTGAGCGAGGGGGGTTTTGGGGGCAGGAGCAGGCTGGGGATCCAGAGGCTCCTTGGGACACCGGTGCTACAGCCACGGTTTGGAACTGGGGGTGGGAATTGGCTGTTGGGCAGCTGCGGTTTGGTGGTCCCATTAGGTCATTTCAGAAGGTGTTGCCTTTGCAGAACTGATAAAAAGTAGGCCAGGAAAGGAGTTGGTGATTGCAGGTCAGGACAGAGGTGTTTTACTGCCCTGTCCTGGGATTTGGTGTGTTTATTTCTTGTCTTAATGATGTTATTTGAGAGGAACTCTAAGAACTGGGTGCTAAATACCCACTGAGAGAGAGTCGTTGGTGACGAATCCTATCTTCTCATAGGACAAAATTCTCAAAACACAATTCCTAAAAATCATACTTCAATCCCTTCTCAATTTATCCTTCCGAAAGCAGCACCGGTAGAAGTCAGTCCTTCTGTTGCCAGTTTGCTTGGAGTGGTGATTAGAAACTCATTTGTATGTAGCAACACTCACTCTGCTCCTGGATGATTCCCTTCTTTTATTTGCTCAGCTTTCTCAAGCAGTGACAGGAACCGGGTAACATTGTAAAATAAGTTAATTGGCTCTGAGGGAAACGAAAACTTAAATAATAATTTAAATGCTTTCTATTTTAAACACGTATAATGTATCCAAAGTAGGTGACTTATAGAAGAAAGCTACTTTATAGGTGGCTGGTTTGGTTTTCGGTCTGTTGCCGTATCTGAGTGCCTCAGCAATTAACCCCAGCCTCAGAGCAAGAATAACATTGTCAGAGGAACTTTATGTACTGTAGGTGAACGATGTCAGCCTGTCAGGCAACAGCCTCTCCTCATCTTCAGCTCCTTTGATCCCTATTTTGATCCAAATGGGAATAAAAATGTACCAGTGGAGACCACGTATTTATAACCAGAAGTTCACTCCATCTATAACTTGTACATTCAGGCAACTTTTTGCTTTTGTGGAGTTTTAATTTACCCCTGTTGAGCGGGGTGAGGTTTAACGTTGTGCCAGAAATCAAAGGATTATTTTATTCTACTTAATAACATTTCAATTCTCCATCTGCTTTGATCTCCTCTCCACCTGCTCTCCATTCCGGCTGGCAAATGGACATTGGTTGGTTTTTGAAGAGTTCTTGGTGTTTGTTCATTTAAGAATCCCAAATTATTTGGGTGCCCTGTGCTATAAGTCCTTATTTTAGGTAACAACCAGCAGCATTGCTGCAGAGAAATCGTTGCCCTTCATGCCAAGGTTTAACTTGCATATTGTCTTCCTTTGTCTTTTTATGTCTGCAGCACTACCCTGGGTGGGGATGAGTATAAGATGGGATGTGAAAGAAGGGATTTGCCCTCTCATCCTGCTCAGCTGCCAAAAAATCAGCTGAACAACCCCCCTGTGCTCCAGGAGAACAGAGGTGCCCAAGATTCAGTGAACAACTTGAATCGTTCTCTCGGAGTCACCTGAAAGTCAATTTGCTCTTCTCGCTAAAGCCATGGCTTAGAGCAGGTCTGAGTGTTTGGACAGCCCTGAGATTTTCAGGATGTTTGAATGAAGTTCCTGCCTGTTTTCCGCCCCTTTCCCACACACGGAAGTGAGAGGAGGCCATAGAATCCTGTGCCTGCATCCTGCCCCACGTGCCATATGTTGTCCTGGCTTGGAAGGGCCTGAGCAGGGCTTTGTGCATGGAAGAGTCAGACCTGGGAGAAATTTCGATGTGGAGAGGTGAAAAAATGTGCTGGTTTTAGTAGGATTTGTTTTTAGGAGGCCAGGCTTGAGCAGGAGGGAAGGAGGGCTGTGTTATTTGGAGTATTCCTGCCCTCTGGAATGCTGTCAGGGAGCTGTGTCTTGGGCACTCAGCTGAGCAAAGCTGGACTGGCTTGACACAGTGTTTACAAAAGTAGGACAGGCTTAATTTAAATACATATTAATTAAAAATAATGACCTTTATAGTGGAATCTGAATTGCACACAGCAGACTTTAAGAAACCTGCGGCCAGCAGAAACTACTGGGGTTTCCCAATTTTTATACCAAGTCTTTTTTCAGCAAAAGAGGATGTGCCTGTATGAGGAAACAGTGAAACAGAGGGTAATGAAGCTGAAAAGTAGGAGGGGGTGGGGAGAAACTCTTTCTTTCTAGTTCTCATTCTATGAATGTCTTGGTTTTGGCAAGTCCAGCAGGTACAAAAAAGGACGTGGTGGCAGCCCTCAGGGAACCACACTTTGTTACCCACCTCATCCAAAGCTCATTAAAAGGATAATCTTTAATCCACCCTTAGGCCAGCAGTCAGGAGCTGTGCTCAGAGTGTGCCGGCCTGGGAACGGTTGTGGGCCTAAAATTCCAAGCTCAGACCCTTCTCAAGCTGCCTTTAAAAACCCCCCAGTTACGTTCCTGGAAAAAACACCTAAAATACAAGTCATAAAACACGTGGACCTGTATTTTTGCTTCAGAGCTGGCATCCTTTGGGCGTGCCGGGAGGGACAAGTGGCAGCGGCAGCGCCCTGAGGTGAAGGGTTGAAGGGTGAAGCCAGCCGGGCTGACTCCTTGGAGCCACTGCATCACACCGCAGCGCTGCAGACCCCCGTGGGTACTGATTTACCCTTGCAGGGAGTTGCGTTGACGCCGGCAGGAATACGTGCACGAGGGCTCTTGTGGACACGGAGAGTTGGCAGGGCATCCTCCGGCTCTCGGAGCCAGGCCGGGCCCTCGCCGCCCTTCTGGCGGCGGGATTGTTTCGCTGCGCCCGTGCCTCTGGTGCGGCACTATCTGCCGGCCCAGCCACTGCTGAATGGGGACCTCGGCTCCCTGATAAGGCTCCCCCCTCGCAGGGTGGGGACAGCTGCCCACAGCCCCCAGCACGCTGGGAAAAATTGCCTTAAATTCACTTAAAAATTGCCTTCAAACAGCTCCCGAGAGATCCCGCTGAGCCCCGGGGCCGCAGCGAGTCACCAGCGTGCCTTTTGTGTTGGTGTTGCTGTTGTTCTCCTTTCTTCTCCCAGATACGGCTTAAAAAGCCGAATTTGGGTTATCTGAGCTGTTGTGGTGCTCTCAGTGCTGCGGACTAGAAACGCTGCTTTGAAATTGGGGCAATAAAAGGCTGATTGTTGGATGCTGTGCAGCTGCCTCACGGCAACGAGGCTTTTGTAGGCACAGGAGTGTCCCTGTCCCTCGCAGACCACTCTGCTCATCACCCCAACCTGCTCCAGTCGGGTCTGCCTCCTTGGCTCGGGTGACTTGGGCTCAGCTCTGGTCACTTTGATCCATGAGAGAGGAGGTTTAGGTTGGATATTAGGAAAAAATGCTGCCCTGAGAGGGTGGTGAGGCCCTGGCGCAGGTTGCCCAGAGAAGCTGTGGCTGCTCCATCCCTGGAAGTGTCGAAGGTCGGGTAGAATGGAATTCTGACCAACTTGGTCTAGTGGAGGGTGTCCCTGCCCTTGGCAGAAAGTTGGAACAAAATGAGCTTTAAGGTCCCTTCCAACCCAAATCATTCTGCGATTCTGTGATTTAACTTGCAATTCCTGGAAAGGGTGTCACGGAGAGATGTTAATCTGCTGAGTTAACTTTAAAAAAAAAAATCTAAAAAAGGAAGGAAAAATAAAAAAGGGGGAAGTTTGAGCTGATTGGCCACAAAAAAAACCCCAAACTGTAGGATCACATCATGGTCTTGTCCTTTACAGTACCTGAAGTGTTTCCTTAAAGTATTTTAGCTTGGGAAAGAAGAGGAATGGGAAAGCAGCCCAACAAGATTAAACCTGGTTGAACTTTAAACTCGATGCTCACTTTAAACCCGTGGAAACGTGTGATGCTCCATCCCTGCTGAAGTCCTGTGCTCTGCAGGGGCACAGCTGTATCGATGTGACAGGAGAGAGGGAGAGCTCTCCGTGGCCTACATAGTTTGATAATGACTTCAGTGCCACAGCCCAGATCTTGGCAGTGCTGCTGACAGTGGGAGCTGTGGGCAGCTGCCTGGAACAGAAAGCTTAGATGAAGGCTTTGAGCCTTTCACCCTCGAGCACGTGGTGATTGTTGCTCCTTAGAAACACCCCTGCCCTGTATGTCTCACGATTTTTTTTTGTTGTTTTTTTTCTCTTGAGAGTCCAGTTTCTTTGGGAAAAAAGGGTTTTTCTCACCTGTGGGGTGCTGCTGTCTTTAAATTTGGGATTTTCCTCTGAGCCTCAGGTCAAGCCCCCCCTCAGTGCCACAGCGTGTGGCTGTGGGTTCCCAAGGGCTGTGATGGGTGTCTGTGCTGTCCCCCCATCCACCAGCACTGCCAGCCTGGCTTGCCCAGAATCCAGAGGTGAAAGGGATTCAGCAGGAAGAGTAAAGGCACGCTTTGCTCCCGTGGAAGAGGGGAGAAGGCAGCAGCCTTCAGGAGCAGTGTCTGGATGTGCCACCCCCAGGGTGTGTGGCTGGGAGGGGCAGCATGTCCCTGGTGAAGAGCAGGGTGATGGCACTATTCCTGCTGGAGCTGGGTTCATTGAATTCTGTCTCCTGGCTGGAGAAAAGCACCTCAGTGCCACCTCCCAACATGTGCTCTTCAGGACAGAATGCTCTTCTCAGCCGGCACACGGAAACCTTCCTGACGTTTTCCCTCCGCGCGCAATTCCCTGACCCCTCCCTGTGCTCGTGTCCCTGGGGCTCCTGTCCTTATTTACTCAACCAGAATCTGGGTGGTGTTTGGGAAGGTGGGAGAGGCAGTGAAGGGAGCTGTGCCGCAGCAGAGCCAGCTGGTGTTGGTTCTCCTCAGCTCTTGGATCTGTTGGCTTCGCTGTGCTGCTCCTGCCCCGCGTTCCTCTCACGACGGGAAGTACCAGAGGCTGGGCCACCCTGGCAGCCCTGTGCTGTGGAGATAGTGAAGGGCTGAGTTCTTTATTCTCCTACCAGGGCCTTGCTTAGCTGATGCTTTTCTAGCACGATGTGGAAGGGCTGCCAGCTGGACAAGCCACTGCCTGGCTAAGCCCCATTCCCTGGCTCTTGGCTGTAGCAGCCATTCAGCCACTGCTGCGGTCACTTTCTGTGGACCAAAGTTGTTGCAGGAAGTTGCTAGAAAGCTCAGAACTGCTTGAATGGCTTTTTCTCCCTCTATTTTTTAGTTTTTTCCATGTTGTGGCATTGGCTGAATGAAGATCAGGCCAGCAATGCTTCACTTGGAGCACTGTGCTCTGCCAAGGACCGGTGATTTGAAGGATGTTTGGTGCTTTCAAGTTTCAGACCTGCGTGGGCTGAAGATGTTGGGTCAATGTGGAACTTCCCTCTCTTCAGACCTTGCCTGTTTATTTGCACGTGTCTCACTCACCCCAGGCCCACGAGGTCTGCCTGGTTTCTGTGGGTTAGAGCAGAGCAAAACAACCAAAAACCCTCTCGCTGCTCCTCTGGCTCTGCGGCTGTTTGGGTGCAAGGTCTGAGGCATCACGTGGAGCTTTGCTGCTCCCTGCCTAACATCCTGCTGGGGGGGCTTGTTATCTCTCCCCTCGTCTGCTGGGCCACTGCTGAGCTTTTAAGGCAGCAAGAGGTGTCTGTGCTATGCTTGGGTCACACTTTTGTTGGGCAGAATGTACACAGAAAATGAGGCCTTGGCTGTAGCTGAGCTCTCTGGTGCTGTTGCTTTCCCTGCCTTTAGCTTGTAAAACCAAAGGAAGGCATTTCTGCTTTTTTAATTTTTATTTTTTTTTTAACTAACGGTTTTTGGGGTGTTTCACAAGCCACTTCCCCTTCCCCCTTGCAGAAGTGTTGCCACAGCTGCCAGAGCAGCAGTGCTGGTGCAGTCGGAGCCGTGCCCGACCTGGGGGCTGTGGGGCCAGGGCCGTGCCAGCCTTGCTGCTGCCCCCCTGCCCCCGTGTCACCAACTGCTCAGCTTGGTGGTACCGAGGCCTGAATCCAGCATTTCAAACAAAACCCCAAACAGGCTTCATTTATAGTGACAAACTGAAGTGGCTCCAGGGGGCTTGTTAGGCATGGAACTCATGGAACGGTTTGGGTGGGAATGGATCTTAAATCCCAACTCATTCTAGCCCCTGCCGTGGGCAGGGACACCTTCCACTATCCCAGGGTGCTCCAGGCCCCATCCAACCTGGCCTTGGCCACTTCCAGGGATCCAGGGGCAGCCACAGCTTCTCTGGGCACCCTGTGCCAGGGCCTGCCCACCCTCACAGGGAGGAATTTCTCCCTAATATCCAATGTAACCCTGTTCTTTCAGCGTGAACCCATTCCCCCTTGCCCTGTCACTCCAGTTCCTGATGCAGAGTCCCTCTCCAGCTTCCCTGTGGCCCTTCAGACAGTGGAAGGTGCTGTGAGGTCTCCACACAACCTTCCCTTCTCCAGACTGAACATCCCCAACTCTCTCAGCCTGTCACCACAGGGGAGGTGTCTTCACTGCAGCTCCCATTGATTATTGGACAACAACATGAGCACTGACTCAAGCCTGGCTATTCTGTGTTTGTTTATTGATGCAGAGAGCTCAGGCCAAGTTCATTGGAAGGCAATTAATCATTATGTAATCCCTGAGAAATATGTGAGGGAGCAGTTCCCCACGGAGACACACAGCAGGAATACAGCGGGGTGGGGCAGTCGCAGCTATCAACCCCCAGATGCAGCACCCACTGAAAAAGCACCAGGCTCTTTGCTCCTGGGTCTCCAGCTCGGTGATATCTGAAGCATCAGCTCCCCTGGCATGGGGACAAGGCTCACAAGGCTGGGATACCAAAAATATGGTGGCACGATATGGCAGAGCAGCCTATAAAGGCTCACCCCTTGGCTTGGGAAGATTGGAAAAGCCAGCAAGCTGAGATGAAGCAACTGGGGTGCTCTCGGTTCTCCTTTTTCTGCCAGTGGGAGTTCAGGCAGGGTTTTCCTCTGCCTCACCTAGAAACTGGCCGTCCTGAACCATCCAGCCTTCCGGTAATGTGTTCTGTAAAGGCTTAAAATAGTTCCTGTGTTTGTCACAATCCGGATTTCACAATAGCTGCAGGGTGAGTCACAGGCAGCCACTTCTGTCACCTGAACGGGCACCTCTCACCCCTTAAAGCCATAAACTGAGCAGTGGTTCCTCTCTGCCTTCTAGGACTAATCCTACTCATCCCCTACTCCCTGATATTCCCAGTATGTTTGGCAGTGGCATTTCCAGCACCCACCTGGCTCCAGAGAACTCCAGTGAGATCCTTTGCTTTGCAACCTGCTTGGCTCCTGGCGTGGCTCTCTGGAAGTGGTTTACTGAGTAACTTTTATGGGACATATTTGCTGTTGTGGAATGCACATTCCAGCCCTGTTCCTGCACGGACCTGTCGCCCCTGGCTTGCACAGAGGCTGGTGGTGGCCACGAGGGGTTTTTGGGGTTTAAGTGACTGTAATGAATCCCACTGTAGTTCAGCAGCACCTCCTGGGCACCCCGCTGGCAGCTGTCTGCTCTCATTTTTGTTGGTGCTAATTAGCACCCCAAGGACAAATTATCCATGGGATTAAAATGTCCAGGAGTGGAGGAGCTAAAAGATGGAACTGGATGCCTGCTTTAGGCTGGCCAGCCGGAGTAGATGGCATCAAGCAGTTCCTTGGGATCTCAGATCGTGGGATGTGGCTGTAGCCTGGTGTCAGGGCTGGAGGACAAGCAGATGGGGAGAAAGGGAAGGTGAAGGAATGGGCAGAAGATCCTCGGATTTCCAGGGCTTTCAGGATGACAAACGTGCCTTGCTGAGCTCCGTTCAGGAGTGCCCGTGCCAGGCCCTGTGCATCCCCCTCTGTCTTGTGTGGTACAAACAGGACAGCTGGAATTTGGGCTCAGAGGGGCCATGGACACCTGGGGAAGGGATGAGCTGAGGTTGCTGGGCTGCTCACCCACGGGATGAAGGAGTGACAGTGAATGAGGCCAGGCTGGGCTGTGGTCACTCCCCCACCCACAATTTGCAGCCTGGTTTGCAGCCCCCTGAGCCCCAGCCCAGCTCTGTGCCCTGCTCCTGGGTTTTTCCAGGTGCCTGCTGGGCCCCAGCATCCTGGCAGGGACCTGGCTGGTGGGAAGCAAACCTCCACGGGAAGCCCCACCTCTTCTCACAATATTTACTTCCCTTCCTTGGACCTTTCCCAACACCCGAAGTGCAGAGCAAACACAGTGGGGCACCTCTTGCTGCCACGTGGAACCTTCTCCCTGTGCTTGTTCCACGTGTCCCCCTGCCCTGCTCTGCGTGTGAGCATCTGGCGGCAGCTTGGTAAGAAACCAACCAACCTGAGCTAAGGAAACCCCTGATTCCTCCTGAAACCAGCAGCAGCTGCTGTCCTGCGTTCGGGCAGCCAGCCCGGATGGAAATGGCTTTTTCCCCTGTGCTAAGGGCACGGCTGTCTGTGCCAACTCCTGGAATGCAGCAAGACTTCAAAACACAGCAGAGGCTCAGGGGTCCCTCGTTTTCCTCCCTCTGTTGTTTGGTTTTCCCAATACCTCTCCTTCCCCTCCCCAGCCTGTCCCTTGGAACATGGTTGTGCTGTCACCTAAGCTATGTGAGGCTGCTCAGCGTGGCCTGGGGTGTTTACACCGGGAATTAATCCTGCTGTAAGCTCCCACAAGTTTTCCAAACACGGACATGTAAACTACAGAGCGGGAAGAGAGGTCACAAGCAGAGCTTGGCCGGCTCCTCCAGGGATTCCAGCCACAGTGGGACCTGCTTCCCCGGGGAGAGGCAGCCCGGAGTGGGTGTGATGGAAGGGAAATGGGTGAGGAACTGGAATCGTGCCCTGGGGGCTCTCCCGTGTCCGTGGGGAGCAGTGGCTGAGCTGTAGGGATTTCTGCGCCCCGATCTGCTGAGTCAATGCTCTTCTGGGAATGACAGGATGCTCCTGAGTCAGCAGCTCCTGCCTCACCCCCCCTCCCACGTGTGACACATCTCCTGGTGCAGCCCCGGGTGCGGATTGTCTCGCAAACCCCCTTTTGGTGTTTTGTTCCAAAATCCTAATTTTCGCAACAATTTGCACAACTCACATTGGCAAAATGCAAACTTGCCCTGGCAGTGCTGGGAGAAGCCCAGTTTGGGATGAATTCCATGTTATCTGGGGAATAAGCTGATTTAAATGGAGGGAGCAGCTGGGAGAGCATGTGTAGCCTTTTTCTTGCTGTGGTCTGAAGAGCTCAGGAATAGGAAACACTGGGAATACTGGGAAATCAAACTCACCCTTCTTGTTGCTTTCCCTGCCAGGGTGATCCTGAAGTTTCCCTCATTTGTTACAGAGAATTGGTGAGGAAGGGGAGTCTAGGGACTTTCAGGGGAGGTGATGGGTACTGTGAATTTTACAGAATTCCAGGATCACTGAGGTTGGAAAAGCCCTCCAGGATCATGGAGTCCAAGCTGTGCCTGGTCCTCACCCAGAGCTCTGAGTGCCACGTCCAGTCCTTACTTGGGCACCTCCAGGGATGGGGACTCTACCAGCTCCCTGGGCAGCCCCTTCCAATGCCTGACCACCTTTTCCATGGAGAAATTCCTCCTGGTGTCCAACCTGAGCCTCCCCTGGCACAGCTTGAGGCCGTTCCCTCTTGTCCAGTCCCTTTTTCCCTGGGAGCAGAGCCTGACCCCACCTTGCTGCACTCTCAGATTGTTGCGGAGAGTGAAGTCTTGCTTGGATTATCTGTGTACTCACAATTTCTAGTAATTAACCTGTGATATTATCAGAGAGCTTCTATACTTTGAGGTTTTCTTGCTTCCCTTTTTTCCCCCCCCAAATACGACACATCTTTCCTAAAAATCTCTGTCTCCCCATGATGGGAAGTGGTGAGGGCATTGGAGACTGGAGGGAGGAAGGAGGATCCAGCCACTCTGTGAAGCTGTGGGCAGGTTTAGGAAGCAGAAATGCATCTGCGAGTTCCCCTCCTTGTATTATGACTGGTGCCAGTCAAGCTGAGCATGACTTGGAGCAGCAGGAATTTTGTGCTCCTGGCTCTCCTCGCTTTTGCTGGACTCACAGTGGTTTTGTCTTGCAGGCCAAGAACAAGGAGACGGGTGCTTTGGCAGCTGCCAAAGTCATCGAAACCAAGAGTGAGGATGAGCTGGAGGATTACATGGTGGAGATCGAGATCCTGGCCACCTGCGACCACCGGCACATCGTCAGACTGCTGGGAGCCTTCTACTGGGAGGGCAAACTCTGGGTAAGGGGCTGGCACCGAGTGCCACCTGGGCAGCTGCACCCCCCTCACCCTGCTCAGAGGAAGTGGCTGAACCGTGGTGAAGGAAAACCTCTGGAGCAGCTGGAGGCATCAGTGTGAGTTGGAAGTGACTCACAGGCCGTGCTCTACTCCCCGTGTGATCAGGGCCTGGGTTTCCCCTTGGATGAGCAAACTGTCTTCTAACTAAGGCTGCTTACAAACGCCCAGGGGAGGGTCAGGGATCATCAGAGTGGAGCTGGAGTTGTGTTTTCTCCATCATTTTTGTCAAGGTAGACAATGCATCACCAATAAGGCCATCTGTTCCCTTCTCTTTTCAAGCCCCTCTTTTAAAACATCAGCTGCAAGGGTAACCCTTCCAACGGATTTTTTGGATTTGGGCCTGATTTCTGGCTCAGCACCTGTAATGCAGAGGCTCCCGATTGTCAGAGCTCCAATCCCCGTGGCTGTGGAGGTGCAGGGACATAAAATGCAATCGAGTGGGTTGGTGCAAGGGCTGGAACAGCAGGTTCCCGCAGCTCTCTCCCCAAGCCCAGCAGGTATATATATATATATTTTATTTTTTCTTTCCTTGCCTGCTCTTTTCTCTGAGGCCCTGGCAGCAGAGGAAGGTTCCTGTGTTCTGCCACAGGAAAGGTGCAGGGGGCTGGAGAGGTTGAGGGAATGAGCCCTTGGATACTCAAACAACTGCGTGCAGGCAGCTGTGCCTGTGTCAGGAGAGTGGAAAGCAGGTGAGCATGAGGATTTCCAAACCCATCTCCTTGGCCAGTTCATCTGCTCCTTCTTGTAACAGCGGGAAGTCAGGAGAGTGGCAAAGGGAGCGTTCAGCAGCTCTGTTACTTTTTCACATTTTTAGTGTTCCAGATACCTTTGTGGCCTCTCGGAGTAATTTCACTGGAGTTAAAAAAGAGATCTCAGCTTTTGGGACTTGTGCTTGTGTGATCTGAGCTGTTGGAGCCGTCACTCCCTCCCAGTGGTGCCGAGGGCTGAGCTGGGATAACACAGTCCCTGTCTGGTTCATCCCTTGGTTAAGCAATGCAGGAGAGGCACGGTTTGATTGAGCTTATTCAACAAGCACCTTTTGCAATGTCAGCACGTGTCAGTGACCCTTTTTATTTAAAAATCCATGGGTAAAGCCCCTGAGTTCTCCAGGACACTCAGCTTGGAGGGCTGGAGTGTTTTTTGCTGTGTCTTCTTGTCTCGAGGGAGCTGGGCAGGAGGGTCCAGCTGGTGTTTGGGCAGCTGCTAAAGGTGATCCTGAGCCCTGGGTATGTTAAAGAACAAAGTAAATATGTACCCTGCTAAGGAAGGGAAGGGCAAACATCCCTCCTAGGAGGGGACTCGGGATTTGGATGGATTGCAACTGCAGCAGGGCTAATCCAGGCAAGAGTAAAAAGGCAAACACACCGTGGGCTGGGGGGAGAGCTGAGGCTGGTTTATCTCCCACCCTGTTCTGTTGCTTTCACCTCCCTGCTCTGCCTGATCTCCCACGTGGGCCTTGTTCCTTCTCTCAAATGTCAGCCCCCTCCCCTTTCCTCTCCCACCTCCTCCCTGCAATAGGAAGCTTTGCCTTCCTTCCTGTAGGGAAAATGGATTGCAGAGTTCCTCGGCTCTGCCTTTGTCCAAGAAGTGCCTTGTAATGTCAAATGCTTGCCGACCTACTAAAATTAAACAGCCTCTTTGGGACCACTGCAACAAGAGCCTCCTGTCTGAGGCTCTCCCACGAGGCCACAATCTGGGATTCTGTAAAATGCACTTTACAGCCCCGGCCATTGTTCTGAGAGGAGGATCGTTCTCTTTATTTAATTATTTGAGTAGCATTTGCATTTCATTGCTCAGGCTGTTTTTATTAATGCTTTAGTGTTTTACTGGCTTGGAGGGAAGTAAATAAGCCAGGCTGTTATACTTCTGGGAGGCTTTTTGTCTCTATCAGGTTTTCCCTAAAGTCAAAGGCTTCCTCTTCTCGGTGACCAGTGCTGCTGGGGGAAATTTGCATCCAGATATAAACACCAGCTTCCATTGTTCTGTCCTCATCCCATCCCCGTTTCTGCCTGTGCCGTTGTTTAAACCAGCATTTTCCTGGATCATTTACATGTTGGGTGCGTGGATTCTGCTGTGCCCTTGGCTCCAGGTGGCTTTGGCTAAAAGCTCTGGGGGTGCCTGTCTGGTCAGCAATCCTCTGTGGTTTCCTTGTCCTCACAGCCCAGCGTGGAGAGGGAACGTTCCAAGGGAGCAGGTCCAGATGTGCCCAACCCCCTGGATGGCAGCAGCTCTTTGGCTCTTGAATAATTTCCAGCTCGGGCTGTGCCACAAGCAGGCTCAGCCTGAGAGGGGCTCTGGCTGAATCGGTCTGGCTGTTCTCTGGCTCTGGAATTAACATGGAAAATATGTGAGGAAAGCTGGCCCTCGTGGTGGCTGCTGCTGCTGCAGAAGCTTCCTTGTCCCCCTGAGCTGCGCTAGGTCCCCGTGGCCCCTCTGGCTTTGTGCTGCAGTAGCCAGGAGGTGACATGAAATATTTATGGAGCAAAAGAGCTGTCTGTGCAAAGGGAAGTGGCTTATCCTCCAGCAGCTGCTCTGAAATCCATTGCACTGAAATGAAAGCATAAACCAGCAAATTCCTCTGGTTTTTATACCTGATTGGCATCGAGTTGAAGGAGCAGAACTCCAGTCCTTGCATGGGCTGGAGCAAAGCCCACTGTGAGCCACAGGCACAGGATTGGAGGACCCCAGTGAGTCCCCAGGAATAAAACTGGTGGGATGACAGCAACCAGCATGAACTTTCTTGGCATATAAATACTCTGCAGAGAGGCTGTGCCCTCGCCAGCAGCTGCTATCTCGTTCCATCCCCCTCTGTCTCCTTTTCTTTGCTCGTGGCAGAGGCCAAGAAGTCTTGTGCCTGTTGAAAACAGCCCAGGGAGGCTGCAAAACTGCTCTGGTGGGAGCTTTCACGATTTTATTTTATTTTTATTACAAGCCCCATGGCATTTAATGTTCTTTTGCATAAATCCTGGCTGCTGGAAATGAGGGCATCAAATGAAAGCTGAGAATCTCATACTTTAAAAAAAAAAAAAAAATTTTGTTGGAGTCCTTGGGGCTGGGACACATTTTGAAGTCTCTTTTCCTGAAGTGTGATGTAGAACTTGGAAACGCAAAAGCAAATCCCCCTCACCCAATATAACACAGCTTTAAAAATGGACTTCTTAAAGCTGTTTGTGGCTGAGGACTGGGACTGAAATGTGGGTGTGCTTGCTTTGAATTTTCACTGGTGATTATTACTATGTGGGAAAGAAAAACAAGAGATCTTGTGTTTTGTGTCCCTCTCAAGAGCTGCACGTTTGGGGGGGTTTTCCCCTTCCAAAACAACAAAAAAAAGACAGAAGCCTCAAAGGAAGGGAGGAACTCTTGGTCTCCTGCTGCTGGATATCTCTGCTGTTTCCGAGTGCCTCCTCCCGCAGACAGAGCGGTGATAAGATGAGCAGGGAGGAGAGTTTGGTTTGGTGTGAAGAACTTGAACTTCCCTGCAGGAAACCTCTGCTCCCAGGGGATGGTGACTGTCTCCAGGCAGCCCAGCAGGATGGCAGCTCCTCCACAGAAACCCAGGATCCTTCCTGCAGGAACTTGTTGAGATGCTCCAGCACCAAGGCTTCAGGATTCTCTGGAAATCCCTTAAAATGTCATTTGGCCCCAGGTGTTGAGCCACTGTGTTGGTGCTGGTACAACTTTTCTAGTGAAGCCCCGGGGAATTCTCTCCCCCTCCCTCCTTTTCCCTAACCCACGGTTGCCATGGCAAACGGGCTTTTGGATAAACAGACGTTTCCTGGAGATCAAAGCAGGAATTGCTGCGCCGTGCAGGTAACCCTGCCTCGCTGGGGCATTTTGGGGAATGGTTCATTTAATCAGCTTAGAGTTTCTTCTCCCTGGCCCGCTGTGTGGGCACGGAACTCCTACGGCTGGCACACAGACACCAGCTTTGTGTTACTCTTTGTACTTGCCTTAGAAAAGTCTTTTGCATTTTCTGTGGGCAGGCCCTGACCTGTTTAGCCAGGGACTCTTTGGATTGCTCCCCCTTTGATATGGATGTTGACTGGAGATTTGGGCATTCTTGAAAATCCTGCAGCATAAAGAAATGTTCATTATCCCATGCACTCGACTGCTGGGCTATGTAAAGCATCTGCAGCTTTTATTTCTCTTAAGTTGGAAATACCTTTTCTTTAAAACAAACAGAAAAGAGAGCTGATAGCAGGATCAGATTCCCGACAGTTTTCCCTAGCAAAGGGAGGTTATCACAACTTGCAGGGATGTCTTGCAGGGTGAGCAGCCTGAGCTTGGCTGGCTGCCTGTGGGGATCTGTTTGTGTGAACGCTGGATTAGAGCAGGGCTCTCCAGGCTGCTCAGCCCTCTGTCCCTAAGGAACCCCGTGGCTATTCCTGTCCCTTTAAAACCTCACTTGGCAGCAGAGCTGCCGTCTAAATGGGCCCTTCCTACTTGGCCTCTTGCTCCTGGAGCTTTGGACCAAACCTCCCCCCGAAGTTTTAGAACAGTTTGCAGCTCGCTGGAGTTGAGCGTAGCCAAGGGAGAGACAGACCCAGGAAAACAAAGTGATCCCAAATTTTTTTAAACAGCTCGCCAGTGTGCAGGAGGAACAACCCGTTCCTCTCTCTGCCTCCTTGCCCCAGCTGCAGACACACCAGGGGCCTGGCTGTGCCCTGGGACACGCAGTGCTGCCGGCTGGGCCGCGCTCCGGTGCTCGGGAGCTGCTGCAGGAAAAGCCCCACTGGGAAAACCAGTGTGGGAGTGGGGTTTGCTGGACCGGTTTCCAAATTCCAAAACCAGCCCAGAATTTGGGCAGAACTGCCAAACAACTCCAGTAAGTTCTGCAGGGTGGGTAGGCCAGGAGTGGGTGTGGGCAGACGTGGGCACATGTCGGGACAGGGCATTGCTCTGGAAGCCCTGGGAGCTGGGAATGCAGCAGGGATATCACAGCGTCCTCTCCCTGTCCTTAGGGGCAGCTGGAAGCACATCATCTTGGCCAGAGCTGGAAGCTGGAAAAAGTGATGTAGCTCAGTGGTTTTTTGACACTTCCCGGGAGTTCCAGGGTCAGCAGTTTGCTGCTCAGACTAAGTGGAGTGGGTGATGCCTTCTGCTCCAACACTGGGGCCGTGCCTTTGCCAGCTGGGATGCTGTGGATCAGATACCTGGGTGGCATCTCCCTCCTTCCTCTCCCTGCCGCCCTGCCTGTGGGGCAGTGGGGCTTCTCTCTGCCTGCCCATTCCACAGGCTCCATTGCCTTTCCCGAAGACATGGAGGCCTAAGTGTTCCGCCGGAAAGCTGGGCAGCAGGTTCCACGGAACCACGCCGTCCTGTGAAGGTGGGCTTTAGCATTCAGACTGCCTGCACATCACTGTCAGTCCTCTTCTGGCTCAAATGGGGGGTTTCCCTTAAAACAGATGGAAAACGAATGATTTTTAGCAACCACCAGAAATGAGTTATGTATCAGGCAAATAACCACAGCCCAGCCGAGTTCAAGGGCGCTCCTGCAGGTGCCAACATGACAACCCAAAGCAGAACAGCAGCCTTTTGTCTGCCACCCTTTAGACAGGATAACGTAGCACGGAAAGGTTATTGAGGCAATAATAAAGCCTTGTGATTGCACGGCCTTGTCATCTGAACACCGTGGAACGCTTTATAAAAGAGACCTGGTGTCATTATCCCGGCTCTAAGAGTGGAGGCACAGACAGGAATTTGCCTAAAGTTTCCCCAGGAGGCAAATGGTACTTGGGAATAAGTCCTGTGTGCTGAATCCCAGTCCGGGTTATAACCACGAGGCCAGAGCTGGATGAAAAGAAAGCAGCAGACGAGGAGCCTTGTAGGCAAATCAGTTTTCAAAGCACTTGAAAACTTTGTTTAGAGCTGAATCGCAATGAGCCACGTTCCCACTTGGCTGGAGCTCCAAGGGAATGCTAAGGAGCAATGTTTGCATATAAAGGAATATTTATGAACTACCCATGCACAGGAGACAGTGCCCTTGAAACCCAACTTCAGCCTAAGCGCTGGAACCAGGGATAGCTTGCAGGTTTAAACTTTATTCTAGTTCAGATATAGCCTGAAAGTTGTCATTTGGGAGGGAGGGAGGGATGTCCTTTTGCAGACCTTATGGCCTGGAGTGTTGCATTGACTTCAAAGCCCTCACTCAAACAGTTAAACAGCAACACTCAGCTTGTGGGACGGTCCCAGGCACCTCGTGTTGTCAACTGGGGATTGATCAGGACAAATCCAGGGAGACGCCAGGCAGGTGTGGAAAACTTGCAAAGTCCCTTGCCCCCCCTTCAGTGAGCTGTCCTCGTGGCCAGGCGAGGCTGTGGGGCTGTGCTGGAACTGCTGACTCAATAAAAGGCACCAGGAAGCTTGGCCTGGGTCAAACTCCAGCTCTCCCAGTGAGCTTTGCCCTTCTGAAATGCATCATCTATTTTAGATGCTGACAACAAACGTGGGGCACTTGAGGTTGGTGAATCTTCCCACTGAAGAAGCAACTTGTTCCTTTTAGCTGTTTGTACTTGAAATGGTTTTTTGAGTTTTGCTTCCCATCCCGTAACAAGTGGACTGAGTGGCCTCTACATGCTGATTAACTTGGTGAGAGAAGGGGAGCCCAAGCAGCAAAAGATGCTTTTCGCAACATCAAAACCATTTGGTTAAAAAAAAAAAAGGAGTTTTAATTTGTTCTGCCAAAGTTTGAGGACGGATGGGAACACTTCTGCCAACTGTGGGGGGTAGTCCAAGGAAATATTTTGTCATCTTGGAGTGATTTAAATGTGAAGGACTCATCCCCCAGTTTCCCCAAGACCAGCAGGGAGCTCTGCACGTTGCCAGGAGTGCGTGGCTCTGTCTGACTTTGTTCTCTGTAAAGTTTTCCTGCTCTGTATCTCCCCAAGCCTTGGGTGCCTCGTTTCCTACCCTGCATCTTCTTTCCCCCACTCCTTATGGGGACAGGCTTATTTTTTTCTTTCAAATATTTTTCTCTGTAGGTTATTTTGTCCAGAAAAAGGGGGCGGAAAAGGTTTCTTATATTTAAAGTCTCTGAATAGTGTCCTTGTCCGTAAGGGAAAATTGGCAAGCTGGGAGCCCTCTCTTACAGAGAGCTAATTATTTCACTTCCACCTACAGCATATTTGCCATGTCAGGCAAGCTTTTGACATTTGTGCTGCTCTGTGGCAGCAGAGAACCTTCTGGTGGTTTCTGTATTGTTTTGTGCCCTCTCCAGTGGGTGCAGCCGGAGCTGGTGGCTTTTGTGATCCTGGTGGCTCTTGGGATCCCGGTGGCTCTTGGGTGTTGTCCCCTTTTGTGTTGGTGGTGCTTTGGCCTCGTGGGGCTCTGGGAATGAGTTTGGGAAGGACACCAGGCCTTGCCCTGTGTGCAGCAAACAGCAGGAGCAGCCCAGCCTTGCTTTGAATGAGCCCATCTGGTTTGTGAGCAACACGGGCGGAATCTGCTCCCCGTTTTCCTGCAGCCCTTTGGCATCGCTTTCCCACAGCCCTTTGGCATCTGTGGGGTGAAAAGCGTTGGGCAGGAGCTTGGTGGGGAAGGTGCCAAGTTAAGAGGGTGTAGGAATGTGATCCACCTCCTCCCTCTGCTCCGTAATGTAAACTTAATCCTTGGACTTCAGTCGGAGCAGGGAAGGCTGGCAGAGATAACGGGGAGACTCAGACAGAACTGCTCCAGCCAGCACAGCCCTGGGTTGTAAAAGAGAGAGGAGATCTGACCAAATGGTGTTTAAATCCAAGGTGGTGCTCCCCAAAAGCAGCCCCTGTGGTCCTGCACACCCCCAGTGCTATGAGGGGGACAGGGGGAGGTCTGATCCGGGTCTGATCTGCTCCTGGAAGGTCTGATCTGGGTCTGATCTGCTCTTGGCAGGTCTGATCCAGCGTTGCTCTTGGCAGGACAGTGTTAAGCACCAGAACTTGGGTTCAGATGTCACACAGATAAAGCACGTGCCCCTTGACCCTCACTAAAGGTGGTCTCTGTGCCTAAATATATCCCTGTATTCTTTCCACCAGTGGGGAATGGCTCTGTCCTCTGGTATCCGTGTTGCTCAGAAGCTGAAACCCCTTTCTCAGTCCTGGGACGCAGAAATGCGTCCAAAGCTTTTGCTGGAGCTGTGAGGATGGGCTCAGCCCAGGGGATGGGATGGGCTTGGAGGAACAGGAGACGGAGCCAAGTGGCTGGGGTGTTTGCAGGCCTTGGGTGCCGCTGAAAGCCCTGGCAGATAAGTGGGGCTGTCCATGTGTCCAGGCCGTAGCTGGGCTGTGGAGATGGTGCTGCATCTTGGAGAACCTGTGGAGGTTGCTGTGTGTGTCCCAGTGGCCACCCTGTGTGCAGGACTGGGCTTGGCCTCTGTGCCTCTGGCACGGAGCGGTCTCAGGATGGGGCCTGGAGTCTGTGTCCATCATTTATCTGGGCAGCTTTTGGGCAAACCACCATCTGTGTTTTGTGCTGTGCTTTGTATTTGCTGCAGCCGGCGTTGCTGGAGTGGGGTCATCCCCTCCATGGGATTGGTGTGGATATTGGCTGCTGCTCCAGCTCCTGACCTTGTCAGAGTCCTCTCGGTGCTATGGTGATGTGCAGAGTTTGAGAACAGAGCCAGCTGCTGCCTCTGGCCTTTTATTTTCCACAGCAGGGCTGAGCAGTGGTGTGGGAAAGCCACCAGCAAGCAGCTGGGTGACACTGATCCCGAGGAACTGGATGGGAAAGCTGGAATTCAGTAGCCAATGAAACCACTGTGGGTAACAGGCAGGAAAGTTCCTGCATTGCTAAAACCAGGACTGAGGGCTGTAGGAAGGGGCTCCCCTGGGCTTGCTCAGTCTGCTCTGCCTCTGAGTCAAGACCAAAAGCCCTGGAGACTGTCTGGGCCCTCAGCTTCCCAGTGCTCCTGCAGGGCTCGGGAAGGAGCCTGTCTCTCCTGTGGTGCGTGATCCAAGTGCTGGGAGGAGAGGCCTGCCTTGCTGTGACTCCTCTGTCGCAGATGGGGAGGTCTAGACCATTTCCTGCTGCTTCCCCACCTCCACCTGTGATGCCAGGGGAGTATTCCCATGCTGTTGGTGCCGTGGTCCTGGTGTGGGCTGTGTGAGGGGCCTCCAGGAACCCTGGTCCTGTCCTGGGCTCGTTGCACTGAAGAGAAAAGCTGTGTCTGTGCCAAAGCCAGGAAATATTTTGGTTTGGGGGATCTGTTCCCAAGCTGGGCTCCTCCTGCACAGCCAGGGAGGAGGTGTGAGGCCTCCTGCCTGAGTGTTTGCTCTGCAGGAGGAGCAGGAGGAAGGCACCAGGCCTGGGCTCCTTTCTGGCAGAGGAAGGGCGGCACCGGATTTCGTGGCCAAAATCTTCACCCTCGAGCTGTCCCCGTGGGGCTGGGGGCTCTCTGGGAGGGCCAGGCCTGTCCCTGCACTGCTGGCAGGGCTCTGCAGCTGCAGAGGCTGTTGCTCAATGCACTCTGCTGTTGAAATCCAGGCAGGGGGATGTGCCCTGTGGCTTTCACCCGAGGTGATGCTGCCGAGCGCTGCTGCCTCGGTGGCTTTCTCGCCTCCCAGCCACGAGTTTGAGTTTTGCTGCAGCAGCAGGAGGATCCAGACTTCCCCCTCTGGACACTCCCCTTACGGAAAAACAAGGGCTGCTTGTTGAAAAGCAGCTTTGTAAAATTCACCATGAGGGGGTTTCTTTGCCCCTTCCCTCCCACACCCCAGCATGAGCAGGGTCTTCTTGTTCCCTCCCAAGCTGCTGGTTCCCCTGTGAGGCAGCTTTGGAAGCAGTGTCCATCTCCTGGATACACTGGGAGGAAGGCTGGGATTCGGCTCAGCATCACTGACTCAGCAGCGGGGTGAGGGCAGGGACAGGAGTGCCAGGACAGCACCTGGAGCTCGGAGGTTTTGCGGGTGGGAGTCCCTGGAACTGTCCTCTTCCACTCACAGCAGGCAGCTCATCCCTCTCTGCAGCACCAGCACAGCTGGAGGCCCCCAGGGCCCCCGGCTCGCTCTGGCTCCTTCCCTTTTCCCTTTCCCTTTGTTGTGTTCTTGCCGAATGGGAAGGATTCCTGTCCCCCCACCCTGCTGCCTCTGGATCACGGGAGCTGCTGGATTTGCTGCATTTCTTCTGCTTTTCCTGTGGGTGGGTGGCAGGGCCAGGAAAGCCCAGCTGTGGGACCCACGTGGGCACATCTGGCTCCTTCCTCCTGCCTCTCCATCCCAGCTCCCAGGGAGCCCCTGTGGTGTCCCTGCAATGGCAGCTCCACCTGGAGCAGCACCAAATCCTCTGACGCTGAGCGTGGCTGGGGCCAGCTGTGACACAGCCGCTCCTTTTCCAACTTGGAGAACACCAAGGGGGAAATTTCTGCTGCTAATGGCAGCAAACCCCCAGGGACTTTGTGCCAACTTGACAATCTGGAGAGCGGGAAGGTGGACCAGGTGGGATGCATGGCAAGGAGGGAACCCGAGAGTGTTTCCTTCGCCATCTTGTTCTGTAAATTGAGCACAGTTTACTAAATTTATTTTCTTATCTCCCCAGCCCCTCTGTGCCACACAAGGGGGGTGCTTTCCGCTGTGGGTGACAAGGACACTTCTATGTACCCCCCAGAAATGTGGCAGAGCCACGAGGCTGCGTGTGGGTGACAGAGGCTGCCGTGGCAGCAGGATGCTGCGGGTTACAGCAGCTGCTCAGACAAACAACACAAAACCCTCTGCTGCAGATCAGGAGAGGAAATTGCTGAGGTTTCTCACTTTTGAAGCAGTTTCTGGGCCAGGCAGGGTGGATCTGGGGGCAGGTGGGTGCTGGGGGCACGGGCAGGTTTCTGTGCCCGCTGGTGCTGATGCCCAGGGCTGGGTGGGAAGGGGGGGGATGATTTCAGTGTGTGCCCGCACAGGAATGGCCCTGGGTGCTCTGGAGCACCCCAAAGCCATCGGGCTCAAGCAGCAAAGTCCCAGGAAGAGCCTGCAGGCACCCATCACCTCCGGTGACTTGGGAGCCCCGGGGCTGCCAGCCAAGGGCTCTCTGTCCCCAGGGGACCTGGTGGCCTCCTGCGCTCCTGGGAAATGCCTGGCAGCCCAGGAGCACCCCCGGGGTGAGCTGCCCCCAGCTTTCCCAGCTGATGGCTTTTGTTTTCCCGGCCCTTTCTGCGCGGAAGAGGCTTTTCTCCTCAGCTGCAGAGGGAAGGGTTCGTGGGCCCCTGCCCTGAGTGCCAAGCGGGTGAGTAAGAGCCGGGCCGAGGGTGCGTCCTCCCCTCTTCACTTCAGCTGCAAACCCTGCTCAGGGCCATCAGCTGTCCCACCCTTGGTGCACTGTTTGGTAAAATTATCTTTCCAGATAAGCTTTTCGTACTTTCTATTTTTAGCGTTATAGGAAGTTCCAGGAGTTCAAACACACCCAAGAGGCAGGAGCAGTCCTGCCCAGAGCTGGAGAAAAGAGCAGCCCTTGGTACCTGGGCAGGAGATGCTGTTCCTGGTTTGTCAGACCCAAACACTGCCCTGGGCTCTAATCCATCCCAGCTTTTCTGGGTCAGTGTCCCTCTGGTCCTCAGGGGAGGGTGCCAGAGGGATTTTCCTGGCACAGTGTCTGACCTGCTCTTTGGAGCTGTTAAGTCATGGTGTGGTGCCCCTGGCTCTGTGTCTTTAAAAGCATTTCATTTAAGCCCCAGCTGTTTCATACATATGTACATTATTTTATTCTCCTGGGCAACCCCAGGCTCTCTGGACTCTGCTTCTCCTCCCAGGCAGTCACTTATTACTTGAGCAGCCCAGGAAAAGGCCCCAGCCCCCTCTCCATGCCCTGCTCCCACTTGGGCTACAGAATGCTTCCAGATCCTGCTGTGCCTAAAGGCAGGATTAGGATGAGCCATGGGAAAAATCAAGGTCAGCAGCAAAGCCCTTTAACTTGAGTGGACTTTCGCTTTCAAATTTAAATTTAATTTTGCCCACTGCAGAGGTTTCTTGAAAAGGAAAGATTTAGTGGCTTCTGCGTGAAGACCTCTTCATTTGTGCTGGTTGTTAAAGGTGTAGGAGAACAGAGCCTTTTCTATTCAAACTGTGTCAGGAAGGTTTCGAGAGGCAGTGCCAACAAGTTCCTTTCTCCCTCTACAAAGCAGCTGCCCAAATCTGCTCCAGTGTGTGTGCAGCTCCAGCACCCCTTGGAGCTGGGAGTGAGCCCGGGGAAGTGAGGAGCTCCTTGGCCGTGGGGTTGGAGCTGGGGGCTCTGGCTGTGCCTGTCACTGTTGTGTTGCTCAGACAGCTCAGAGATGGAGCCACCAGTGAATTCTGGTGTGGCCCGTGAACTGAAAACTGAAATGTTGGCAGTGTGCAATCCCTGGGATTTGTAACAGCTTTGATGTGGCAGCAGGAGGGAGAGCTCCTGGTGCTGCTGTGTGTCCCCTCAGCAGCCCTGGGGGAGGAAATCCCTGGATTTCTTGTGCAGAGGAAATCATTATAAACAGGATGTTTGCTCCAGCCCCATTCCAGGCTGCTCACTGCAGACCCCACAGGGGTGCCTGGACCCCGAGCAGGAGGCGTGGGTGCTCCCAGCTCACACACACACACAGATGCTGAGGTCACCAGGCCTGCCTTCCTACCTGCTTCAATGGGAAAGCGTTTTCCAGGCTGGCTCTGCTCCTGGAAGGAAGCGTGCATGGAGTGTGATCTGTGAGACTGCCAGTTGTGTTTGTTTAAATAGGAGTTTTTGGGCTGAAACAAGCTCATTATTCTTTTGGCTGTTCGGACCATCTGGCCACACCCATAATTATTCTTTGGCATCTCTGCCCTTGTTGAAAATGCATTTTTTAAAGTTTTCCATGTTTCCCATATTCCCAGCTTGCAGCCTGCTGTGCCTGCATAAACACACAGGGTCATGCTGGTTCAGATGGACTGATTCCCCTGATTTTCTCATTGCCAGAATGCAAACACGAATGGAATTTTGTGAGGTTTGCTTTTGGTGCTTTGAGGTCTGAGGAGCCCAGGAAGGGCTGGTGCCCATGGGTGGTGTTAATCAGCTCTGATAACCGTGATGAGGAACACCACAAGAATAATTGGCTGGAATGAGCCTCCTGGAGCTGTGCTGGGGTGAGGATGGGGCCCAGGGCTCCAGGGCAGCTGGGGGGACCTTGGCAGGAGGCAATTCCTGCCCTTCCATTTGCTGGTGGAGCTGCTGATGCTCTGGTTCAAGGTTCAAACTCAAGCCAGCAAAGAAGTGTTGCTGTGTCCCAGTGGTGCTGTGCTGGCCCCATCCTTCCTGCCAGACTCCTGCTTGGATCTGTGCCTGGTGGGCATTGGTTCTCCTGGTTTGTGAAGGGTTCAGATGTCTTCCCAGTTGCTTCTCTCCACCTGCCTGTTTCAAAGGCTTCCCCAGCCCTGGCCTCTGGTTTTTCTTCTCTGATGGTATTTGTGTCACGCCTCCTTGGCTTTGTCATCTCAGCATTGCCCCCCCTCCAACTCTTGGACCTGGGGCTATTCCCACAGAGCAATTCCAGGTTTGCTGCATCCCAGCACCTGCTCCCCCTTCTCCTCCAGAACAAAGCAGTTGTCTTCCACCAGGTTGGAAACTGCATTTCCCTTGCCCATGCGTAGGAATTAAAGGGTGGGGTGTGGATTTCCCGGAAAAGCTGAATGAAACCACGGGAAAGAGGGAGCTTGGACCTTCTCCCCTCAGCTCCCGGCCCGGTGCTTGGAGCTGTGTTGAGCAGTGATCTCCACCTGAAGGGCTTGGAGAGCTGAGCTGGTAAACACTGCTCAGGCACTGTCCTCGGAGTAAACTCTGGCATTTCACCGCTCTGGAATGTTGCCCTGTGTCACCTCCACAAGGAGAAGTGCTTGTTGGAGAGGTGAAGCATCTCTTGTCCCTTGTAATCCCTGGCTGCTTGCAATTGTGATCTGTTTATCTGAGCAGCCCTGGCTGCCCCGAAGGGGAGCAGGGAATTGGGGCCGGGAGCAGGGAATTGGGGCCGGCACCAGGATGGCTCTGGTGGAGTCTGTGCAGAGGTGAGGAGGGAGAGGATCTGCATCCCCGAGGTGCTGGGGACACTGTGGAGGGGATGGCAGCAGGTTTGTGGGACTGGCAGCACCCTGCACATCCCTGGACAGAAATGGCAAAGGCTGGTGAATGTTCTCACCCTCGTTATTGACATAGTTCCCCTCAAATTGCTCCAAATCAAGAGAGCAATGAACTTCTGAGCAATGTGGGGAAATAAAAATAGTTTTTAAAAAAAACCACCCTAAAGACACGAGAGCCCTCCCTGCCCCTCGTTTGGCAGAGAAAACCCTGCCTGATTTCTCGCAGCCACGTCAGCTCCCAGCTATGACAATTATCCCATCCCCTTGGCAGGGCTGCTCTGGGGAGCAGCGGGAAGAGATGGAAACCGAGAGGGAGCTGGAAATCCTGAGGCTGCTGCTGGGGTGGGTGGCCAGGTTTGGGGCTGCTGGGGGTGTCCCAGGCACGGGGAGGGTCCCTTGGAGCTGGGATCTGAGCCCAGGGATCTGAGTGTCCAGGGGAGCTCCAAAGCTTCCACACCCCCGGGTGGTGCTGAGGGGCAGCTTTGCCGTGCAGGGAAGCAAACCCAGATTTTGTCTCCTCTTCCCAGCCGGGTGGGATTTCCTCAGTGGGACACAGCCTGACCTTAACCCTGTCTCTTTGTTCCCCCAGATCATGATCGAGTTCTGCCCCGGCGGGGCCGTGGATGCCACGATGCTGGGTGAGTGCAGCTCTGCCCTGCGCCCGGGGCGATGCCCACAGGGCATTTCCAGCCTCCTGGCACCTTCCCAGGAGCAGCCCGCAGACAGATGGCAGGCAGAGGTGCCCCAGCTTCCACAGCTGCCCTTTCTCTCCCAGGAATTTGCCTATTTTCATACCCTGAGCGGAAGGTGTGGCAACCTTGGGGTATTTTTTGAGCTACTTTAATGTCCTTTTGTGATGTAAATGCTGCTGGGATCAGCAGATCACAAGGCTTGGGGAGAAGGGAGAGTCTGGCTGCAGGGGAAAGATGAATTTCAATATTTATCTGCTGGGGGCACCGGGTGCTTGGGATCCTGTTCCCACAGCTTCCTGGGAGGGGCAGCAGGGCTGAGCTCTTTAATCTGGGTGCCTGTCATGATGAATATCCCAAGATTTTTTTGCTGACTTCTCCGTATGGTATCAGTCATCTGGTGGAGCAGCAGAACAGCCTAATAAATTGCAGTTTGCAGTAATCCCAGGAATCTTCCCCTTTTTTAACTCCTCCCTTGCACACAGGGAGAGCTGCTGGGACCAGGGATGTGTGAGTGTACCCCAAAACAGCCCTGGCTGGTGCTACAGCCCCTCCGTGCCAGGGCTGTGTGGATCCTGGGGGATGACACCCCCTCTGCATGGAAAATGGGATGTCCTGACCTCACCTTGCCTGGAGCCCCTGGGACAGAGCCACTTCTCCCTGGGGGTTACTCCCTTTCAGCCCTGATATTTCCAAAGGCCTCGCTTCCTTTTTATTTCCAGGAACCAAATCTGTCATCTTTGACTCAGCCCTCAAACCTTGTGCCTCCTTTAGGGAACTTCTTTAAAGCAGGTCCAAATGACTGTGTGAAAAAATACCTTTTCTGAAGTGCTGGAGGAAATGAGGCCTTCCCCATGGAAAACCTCAACGGGGCTTTTTTTTATACCCATCTCTTGGGCCATGAAAATCCCTCTGAGCATTCATGGGTCATCTCTGGAGGAGCTGGCATAGAAAGCCACGGGAGAGTGGCCTGGCTGTAGCTCTGTGATCCCCGAGTGAGGGGCAGGAGGAGCTGTGAGTTGGAGCTCAGGAACGCTCCCAGCATTAGTAAATTCAGAGGTGCTGAATGCTGCCTGTCCCACCTCCCCATCCCCACCAGCAGCCGGCGTTTGCCCTTCAAAATCTTACGTACAAAACCTGTGGCCTGCTGCGATTCACTCTTCCCAGATGCTCCAGGGAGAGTGAAAATCATCAGCTTCCCCCAGAGCAGGGGAGATCTCCGTGAGGAAGAGGAGGAACAAAGTGATGACCCAGCATCCTCCAGCCTGTGGTTGAGATCCCCACTCTGAACAAGCATCAGCCCCGTCCTGGCCGTGCAGTTTGGGCTGTTGGTGTTGTCTGAGGCCGGGCCTGCTCTGCTGGAGGAGGGATCTGCACTGCAGAGGGCTTGCAGAGGGAGGGAGGGAGGGAGGGAAGCTCAGGAGAGATGCTAACCATCTGGAAGTTTGATGGTTTGCAGAGCTGTCGCCTTGGGGAGCAGTCTGGGATGGTGGGGGTGGCCCAGAGGGCTCAGCAGGGAGGTCACGCCAGTGGCTGCGTGTCCCTGTGAGTGTCAGAAACAGAATCACAGAAATCCTGAGTTGGAAGGGACCCACCAGGATCACCCAAATCCAGCTCCTGGCCCTGCACAGGACAGCCCCAAGAATGCCACCGTGTGCCTGAGGGTGTTGTCCAAACAGTCCTTGGCCTCTGGGACAGACAGAGGAGGGCCCAGTGCACTGGTACGTGGGGCCACCCAAAACCCAGCTCAGAGCAGGGGGTAGGGATAACCCTGGTGAGTGTTCCACTGCTTGTTGCTTTGGGAAGCGGAGTTCCCTCGTGATGTGTGGGGGCTGCTCTGCATCCCCACGGCAGGGATTTTGCCCTCGGGAATGAGAGCTGCTGTGTTTGGCCTGTGTTTGGCCCTGCTATCCTGCAGCCACGTTCAGCTCCCTCTTCTCACAGTAGCCTGTGTGCAGGACCCATTTCCCAAACTGTCAGGGAATCTGCAGCTCAGACCCCCATCACAAACACGCCTGCCTCCCCCTCCTCATCCCCCTCACCCTCTGATCCAGGGCCTCAGCTGTGCATTCCCAGGAGGGAGCTACAAAGCCAGCGGCTCCAAGAGGTGGGGATTCTGTGGCAAGTGCTGGCTTAGGGAATAAATCACCTTAACGAGGTGATGTGTGTTGCCTGCTGCTGCTCTGACACAGGGACAGTGCCTTTGAAACGCCCTGCTGGGTAACCTGTGCCCTCCTGCTGCTCAGCTGGAGCACGGCTCTGTCCCTGTCCTGTTTAACATCCCTCTCCCTCCCCGCAGAGCTGGACAGGGGCCTGACTGAACCTCAGATCCGGGTGATTTGCCGCCAGATGTTGGAAGCCCTCCACTACCTCCACGGCAAAAAGATCATCCACAGGGACCTGAAGGCTGGCAACGTGCTCCTCACCCAGGATGGGGACATCAAGCTGGGTGAGCCCCCTGGCACAGCAGCGTGGCAGGCACTGCTCGGGGCCATTCCAGGCTGCACCAGGGACAGCTGGAGCTGGATTGTGGGGTTTGGCCATGCCTGAGTGTGGGGGGATTGAGGGGAGCAGGAGGAGAAGGAGGGAAAGACTTTGTTCCATGGAGCCGTGCTGAGCCCCCAAACCACAGCCATGCTCAGGCCCTCGATGGACTTTTTTTTCTCAAATTTGTTTAATCCCTCTTTGAACCTGATTTCTGTGCGTTTTGGCCTGCTGAGCATCCTGTGCAGGGTGCCAGTTGGCAGGGCTGGGAGCTGGAAGAATTCCTCTTATCTGCAGAGCAGGTTTGGTGGTGACAGGGGGAGTTTTGCCAAAGGGTTGCTTTGCCAGCTCACTCTGGTTTTCAGTGGAATTGGCATCCAGTGACCTGCTGGGGGATGAGGAGTAGATTTACCTGTATGAACTGGTCAGAGGGTGACCCACACACCCAGGGACACCCTGAGCTCAGGCTGCTGATGGGTGACAGCTCCTCCAGCTGCCATCAGGGCTGTCTTGGAGAGCAAACCCACTTGGAGCGGGCTCAGTACCCTCTGTAGGTTCTACAAATTTGATTTGGGTTGACTTCAGCTGCTGTCTCCAGAAGGGACAAAACCAGGGAGATGGGGGCTGGAGGGGAGAGAAGGAATGCAATAGCACTTCGGTTGTTCTGCTGTAAAATCAGGCTTTTTGCTCTGAAATAAGTCCTGAAATCTGCCATGGAGCTGCTTTCATTTGCAGAAAAGATCTTGACTTCCTTCTAGATGTGAAAAGTTTGGCAGGGAGGGCTTGTTATGCCCCTGTCTTGTAGGACATGGGAGGGGAACGTCCTGGGGGTCACGTACCCCAAACCAAGTTGAATTTCTGGTGCTCAGCTTGGAGGACAGAGCACGTTGTACCACGTTCTTGCCTTAAGTGTGTGTTTGCTTTCAAATCCGTGTTTCAGCCAAGTGTGCTGATTCAGAAGGGTCTTTCAGCTTTCCTCTGGCATCTAATGTTACTGCTCTTTGCAGCTGACTTTGGAGTGTCTGCCAAAAACATGAAAACCTTGCAGAAGCGAGATTCCTTCATTGGGACCCCTTACTGGTGAGTCCCTGCTTGCTCAGAAACCCTTTGTTCACGAGGGGCTTCGCTCCTGAAAATCAGGCTGGCTCCAAGGTGGGGTCTGACAGCTTTGGGACGTGTTGGATCTTGGTGCTTTAGGGTGGGAGGATTTTTAGGAGGATTCGTGGCCATTTTCTGCAGATCCCAGGGTTTTCCTTGCCTGAACAGAGCTGTGAGCAGCCTCGGTGGTGAGGGAGGTGTCGCAGTGGGGACAGAGTGCCCTGAGCCAGCCCAGGGGCCACCGTGCTCCGGGCTTGGCAGAGCCGGGGTCATCCCTGTGCATCCCTGCTCCCCACACCCCGGGGCTGGGCTGGGCTTTGAAGCCACTCCAAGCACATGGGAATGACTGCTCACCCCGGGAACACAGCCTCTAAATCACCCGACTTGCTGAAGGAATGGAACCGCGAGGATTAATTGATTGTCTGAAGCAACATCCGCGCCAGATGTCAACGGCCTGGGGGCTTCCAGGGGCTGTCCCGGCTGCTCTGAGGAGCAGGGAGGGGCCTGGACCCCTTAGAAAAGATGCTGCTGCTTCTGGAACCCCGAGCTGGGAGGAAGGGCTGGGGTTTGTGCAGTGCTGTGGGTTATTTGAAGCGTTGAATTGCTGCTGCAAGGCTCGCCCTGTGCGGCAGCGGTGTCACACCCCTGCTCCTCGCTGTGCCCTCTGCAGGATGGCCCCCGAGGTGGTGATGTGTGAGACCATGAAGGACACCCCCTACGACTACAAGGCTGACATCTGGTCCCTGGGGATCACCCTGATCGAAATGGCCCAGATTGAGCCACCCCACCACGAGCTCAACCCCATGAGGGTCCTGCTGAAGATTGCCAAGTCCGACCCCCCCACACTCAGCTGCCCTTCCAAATGGTGAGGGGGGTTGGGGCAGCACAGTGAGCATTTCCCAGCTGAGAGAGAGAGAAAAGCGAGTAGTTTTTAGCAGTTTTATTTCATTTCAGAGCCCAGTGGAGGATTTTAGCTGTATTTGAGGTCCAGCTGTGTGCAAGGGGCTGGGAAGGCACTGCTGGCTGAGGGCAGGATGCTCAGGGAGCACAGGGCGAGCTGCTGCTCACCCACAGCCCCCCCCCAGAACGAGGGGTGGTCCCTGGGCTGTTTTCAAAACATCCCATGTGTGTGAAAGGCAGATTTTTCTCTAAAGCTGGAGATGGCCAAGAGCTTCAGAATCTCTTTCCCTGGTGGCTGGAAAGCTATTTCTGCTTTTAAAAGAAAACCAGCCAGTTAATTTTCATTTATTTATTTATTTACTTGTTTTTAAATCCTAAAACCTGCTGCATGTCAGCCAGCAGCAAATTACTGGGAGAGCACTGGAGGCACAAGCGTTGTCACAGCAGTGCAGGCAGGGTGGGAACGCTGCCTCTGGAGCTGCTGAGAAGCCAGAAGTGGATCAGGGACATGCTCTGGATCTCAGAGCTGCACTTTGCAGGCTGAGGGTGCCCTCCTATGGGGTTGCTGGTCCTTCACAGCCATCCTTTCCCACTGTGGCTGTGGGAATGGCTCCTGGAGCATCCTTATCCATGAGCAGCTCCAGCCGTGGGCTCCCTTTGGAGGATAACTGCTGGTGTCCTCCCCTGCCTCTGCCTTGGCCTTGGGGCACAGAGGCCAGGGCTCAGTCCCCACCATCTCTTCCATCACAGGCAAGGCTGGTCCTGTGACCAGGGACCAAAACCTGGTCCCTGACCTGGCCCTGTTGATGATTCTCCTATCAATAATCAGAATAACTGAGCACAGGGCTTCCCATGGGAACAGAATGATGATTATGGCCAGTTACAAGCTGGGACATGGGATCAAGAAGACCCCTGTGGCATTTGAAGCCTTTCCCTCTCCTAAACTTCTCCTTGACCTGTTTCAAGGTCTCTGGAGTTCAGAGACTTCCTGAAGAAGGCCCTGGACAAGAACCCAGAGACCCGGCCCAGTGCTGCCCAGCTGCTGGAGGTAGGCACCAGCACCAGCCCCAGACTGGTTTCAGATGATTTTTGTCTTGTTTAGAAAGTTCATAGCACTTTTCAGCCACTAAAACACCCCAAAAAGGCTCAGCAATGTTTTTCCCTTTGGAGCAAACTGCAGAGCCCCTGTGGACACCATCTGGAAGAGAAATGGCTCCTGTTGCCTAAAAATGCCCATGTGGCAGCCAGCTTGGGCTATACCTGGCTATCCCTGATTTAAATTCAATTCCTTGCCTCCTGTCCTTTTCTAAAATAACAGCGAAAACCTGGAAGCTGCTGTTCCCTGCTGGCTGCAGATCCCTGGCTCTGTGCTGGGGGATGGAGGCTGCACAGACTCCAGGGACTCCCCAGCCTTTTGCTGCAGCTCAGCACAAACACCCCGCTGTGTGCACTGAGTGATTCCAGCCCAATTCCAATTAAACCTTCCCCCAGGCTCTCTTTGCTCCCAGGGATCCTGCAGACTGGCTCCTGCCCCATTCCTGGTGCATTCCTCGGGCTTGGACCGAGCTCAGCCTGTCTGTGGGGAGGGGGGATGTCCCCTTGTTTAAAAGCAGCTTTTTGCGGGGGGATGTTTTCATAAAGCAACTCTGGGGAGCACCAGGCTTCGAGCATCTGTGTGCAGAGTGTGCCCTTAACCTCAGGCCCATCTTCTCTCCCTCACACCTGCAGCTCCTGCCTGTGAATTCCTCTGGGGGTTATTCCTGGAAAGAACCACGCCCTCAGGTCTTTGTGGCTGTTTTAAAGCCCAAAGGGAGCGAGGAGCTCACAGGCTCTGCTTTTGGCCCCCTCACACGTGTGTTGTGCTTGGTTTTCAGCATCCCTTCGTCAGCAAGGTCACCGACAACCGGGCCCTGCGCGAGCTGGTGGCCGAGGCCAAGGCCGAGGTGATGGAAGAGATCGAGGAGGGCCGGGACGAAGCAGAGGAGGATGACTCCTCAGAGTCTGCCTCGGTGAGCCCCGTGCTGGCAGCTTCACCAGTGGGGCTGTGGGGTGGGGGAAGAGCCCAGCGACTTTTCCAGGCTCCGAAAGGCTGTTCTGGGCCACATCAGGTGGAGGGGAAGTGGTTGCTTGGCCAGGCAGGGGCTGGGTTTTGGCGGCTGCCAAGGGCATGGAGCAACAAAGGTGCTGGCGGGTGGCCCAGTGCCTGCTCACAGGAAGGGCTTGTGAAAAAAAGGAGGAAAGGAAAAGAAAAAAAGGAAAATAAGCCCTGATACAGGCTGGAGAAGCTGGAGTGGAAGCAATGCCAGCAGCATGTGGAGGGACCACCAGCCCAAGGAGGGAGCTGGGCAGATCTGCCCTTGAGCTTGGCCTCCTTGAAGGGGACATCTCAGAGCTGCCTGGGGACATGCCTTGACCTCCCTCATCTGTGGCAAAGGGAAGTGGTTCATCCATGGTGGAGTTAGCCATGGGAAAAGGTGTTTGGTGTGCAAACTCCCCAGCTGCATCCTAAGAATGTGCAGCTTCTGGAGCTTTTTCATTGTGCCCTTTACTTCCACCAGTGGCCGCAGTCCTTGGGGCCACAAACCTGGAGAAAGACAGAAGTATCCCAGGGTGGGTGTCCTAAAAGGGAAGATCTCCTCCCAATAAGTCTTTAGCTGTGGGTGACTTCACCCTGAATAAGATCTTGCATTTGTGTTAAGTGGTGCCAAACCCAACATCTCCCCTTCCCTGTGTTTCCAGCCCCCCGGGAAGCACAGGCGGGACCCCTCTGAGGGGAGTCAGCTGAGTTTTGATGGGGAGAAGCCTCCGGACTCCTCCCTGCCCAAAGCAGTGAACGGCTCCGTGGGGACTGGCAAGGACACCACAGATGGACAGAGTGAGAAAATCTCAGATAAAGGGATTAGCAGTGACAGTGACAAACTGGAGAGCAACCACTCCACAAAACCCCTCGGCAGCTCGGCCACCCAGGGCAAGCCGGACATCATCCTGCAGCCTGGACCTTTGGGTAACTCAACGGAGGGGAACAAGGAGCCCAGGCCAGGCAGGGAGGAGAGGAAGAGCGTTGGGGAGAGGAAGAGCATCGGGGAGCGACCGGAGAGTGTCCAGCTGGAGAACCTCACCGAGGAGAAGCTTGCCAACGGAAGCCTGGATGCCCCGGGTCCGTTCCTCGGCAGCCGGTCCAAGGGGGACTCGGATTCGGGCAGCACTTCGGCCTCCGAGAGCATGGACCTCACCATCTCCTTGTCTGCTGACCTGTCCCTCAACAGGGAGAGCGGCTCCATCTCCCTGAAGGTGAGAGGGGTGGCAGAGGGTGTTGGAGAACACGGGGCTGACGAGGAGGGAGGAGCCCCTTCCCTAGGGAGAGCCTTCCGTGGTTTGTTTTCCATGTCTGTGAGTTGCCCCAGGCCAGCACAGCACTTGTGGCTGGGTTGGGCTGTGCCACGGGGACGTGGCATGTCCTCAAGTGAAGGAGAAGCTCTTGCTGGAGCTGCTGCAGGTCCACGTGTCCTCTTCTGTGCCAGGCCACTGAAACCTAGGAGAAGTTTGATGTCTTGTAGCTATTTTGGGGCCTCTGAGGAGTGGGAAGTAACCTTGCTCAAGTGTGACACCTCAAATGTGATTTCCTAAACTTCATCCATGGCCCATCACTCTGCTGCTCTTCCCAAGGGCACCTCATCCCAGGAGAAAGTTCATCCGGGCTTGTGCCTCTCAATTTTCCCCACCTGCCACTCATCTGGCCTGGTTTGTGTCAGCAGTGACTTGCACAAAGACCTCCCAGGCTTCTTGGCTTTTGCTAAAGCTTTCTGGAGGCTGGGGATTCTTGTGAGCCAGGCTTGGCCAGGTCAGCATGGCTTAGGGGAAGAGGCAAAATAACTGGAATGGTATTTGCTGAGCTGCAGGAGAAGAAATGTTGTGACTTGAGGGAGCAGAGTGATGTGTTACACAAGATCTTTATCAAATTGCCTGCATGAGTGATAACTTCCCAGCAGAGAAACGTGCCCAAAAACCTTTCTTGGTAAAACTTTCCTCACCTCCTGCCTCCTGCTGTGAGCACGAGAACCAACATCCCCCACAGGAGCCTGCAGTCCCTAATGATTGGAAATGTGATGCTCTTGCATAGGAATTTCCCCCTCCTCACCACCTTTCCCAGGACATTTGGTCTCCTTGAGGCCAGCCAGAGAGGAACACGATGCCACACAGGGAATTGCTCTCCCCAGTTGGTCATTTAGAAGGGGAAAGGAATTTTGGGGGGGTTTAACACAGAGTGTAAGCCGTGTTAGATCATGGTTTAGCTGGACACAATGAGGAAGGGTCTCTGGGAGGTGGCTGTGTCCCTTCCAGCTCAGGTTTTTTCAGGGTGAAGTCACGCTGCTCTGTGGTTGGCTCAGCCTCCGAATCCACCGATGATTAGTGCTCTGTGTGGTTTCCTCGTGTGTATTCTTCAGGAAGAACAGCATTTAGATTGCTCTGGGGCTGTTGCGGCCCTGGGGAGCTGCTTGATGGGCTCCTCCTTTCCCCCCTTGCCCACCCCAGGACGCCCGGATGCACAAGAAGACGCTGAAACGCACCCGCAAGTTCGTGGTGGATGGGGTGGAGGTCAGCGTCACCACCTCCAAGATCATCAGCGAGGATGAGAAGAAGGATGAAGAAATGAGATTCCTCAGGCAAGTGGGTCACTGGGATGGAGGGAGGGCAGGGTTTTGTGCTCTCTGAGCTGTTCCAGGAGCGACCAAAGTCCTCTTGTTTTCTGTCTTGGTCCCACTTGGACAGGGGAAGGAGGGATGCATCTCCAGATGCAGCAAGGCTGTGACGAGGGAAGCTTGGCTGTGGCTGGCTCTATCCTCTGGGATGACTGAATGTGTCCCCAGGGCTGGAGATGCCTGGCTCAGTGGAAATAAGCACAGAAATCTTCTCAAGATGCTCCTCTTTTGTTCTTGCACCTCCTCAGACTTCATTAACAGAAAGGCCAAGGGAGTTGTAAACTCCTCGAGCATCATTTAATATTCATGGGTGTATCCACCCTGCTTAATGATGACTCCTTTGCAGATCTTACAGCTTTCAAACCTCCATGAGTTATTTGCAGAAAAAGGAGCTGCTGTTTTTAGAACTGAAATGAAAAGGTCCTTAAAATAATTAAAATACAAATTGTTTTGTTTGATGCCCAATTCTAGGCTCCCTTGTGCTGCTCTCAGGGACTCCCTGAGAGTATCATTTGTCCTAAACACTTTGTGTCCCTGTGGCAGCCTTATTGCTAGGCCTCAGGATCAGATCTGTGGAGAAGCTCATTAGCAGAGCTCATTTACTGGTGAGCTGGATGAGGGGAGTGATAGATGGGTGAGAATGTGGGAAAACTGCCCTTTCTGGCAGCCAGGCATGAGCAAGAATGGATGTGGAGCACAGGGGCCAGGCCAGAGCAGTCCAGCCTGGCTTGAGCTGGGGTTTGAGGACCAGTGAGCACTAACCCTGCTGGCAGAATGGGAATTTTGGGTGCTGGCAGGGCAGCAGTGCCTGCAGAATCACCTTAGGAGCTTTGACAGGGCTTCTTTGAGAAGCTGTGAATGCTGATGGGCCTTACCTGTGGAAGCTGATGGTTTTCCAGCAGTTCCCATAAGCAGCATCCAATTCCTGCAGTGTCCCAGAGCCTGGGAGCAGCTGGCACTTCCCTCCTGTCTGCTCAAAGCAAGGGGCAGGGTGCTGGGGGGCGGCTGTGCTGCTTCCACTCCCTGCTGAAGTGCTCTGCTTGTTGATTTTACCACCTCTGCTCATCACACCCCTGTGACCTCCCCTGACTCTGAATTTCTCTGTCCCTTTGCTCCATCCGGACCCCCTGCAGGCGCCAGGAGCTGCGGGAGCTGCGTCTCCTTCAGAAGGAGGAGCACAGGAACCAGGCCCAGCTGAACAGCAAACACCAGCTGCAGCTGGAGCAGATGCTGCGGCGCTTCGAGCAGGAAATGATGGTACAGGGCCAGGGGAGACCCCTGGGAACCAGCTGGGAACCCAGCTCCTCTGCAGACCCTCACATAAGGGTGATGCTCTGCGGGTTGCAACCACCTGGGGGTACCCCTTGGGATTTGAGGTGTGGGATGTCTGTGGAGGATGGGGGTTTTTTGGGCATTAAACACGAGCACCCTGCAGGTTGGGAAGCACTGACAGGCTTTGCCTGGCAGGGGGTAACAGGGGAAGGGCTGTTCTGGAGTTTCTCTCTTGAATGATCTTTTATTTTTATATCTGTTCATGGCTACTGTGAGAAATAGTTTACAGTGCTGTTGTAATTCACGGAAAAAAAACCCTTTAAATAAGAAAGCAGCATGGCCAGTGGGTGACAGCAGGAGATCTGGCAGATCTTTGAGTGTAAATTGAATAAACTGGGCTCACAGATTTTAGTCCCTCCATGGGCAGTTTCTGTTGAAGTAAAATAATTTTGTATTTATTCATAGAATGGTTTGGGTTGGAAGGGACCTTAAAGATCTTCTCATTCCATGACACGAGGGCACTGTTGGAGCACAGAGCCTCAAACTTGGAAATCTTTGTCTGCAGAGAAAGAACTGTTGTGCCTGAGCTTCCCTGCCAGCTCATATTTGCCCTGGGCTGTGGGATGTGTGGATCAGGATGGAAACAGGAGAAAGGCTTGAAGTGCATCAGCACTAGAAGAAGTACAAAAATCAATTCGAGTGCTGATGCTGGAGCTGGCTGTGCCCTGGGTGCTTTGTGAGGCGTCAGCTGGAAATTTCCCTCCTCTGTGTTTGGCACAGAGGCTCCGTGGCTCAACCCAAGCAAGGACAATCCCCCGCCCTTTTTTTTTGCTTTTCCTTTTCTTGTTACTTTTTTAACTTCTGGAAGGAAATGAAGCGTGGAGAGGGGGGCTGAGGCTGACCGGTTTCCTTTGTTCCCTTCCCCTCCAGGCAAAGAAGAAGTTCTACGACACGGAGCTGGAGAACCTGGAGCGGCAGCAGAAGCAGCAGATCGAGAAGATGGAGCAGGACCACGCCCTGCGCCGGCGGGAGGAGGCCAAGCGCATCCGCCTGGAGCAGGAGCGGGACCACGACAAGTTCCTGGAGCAGCTGAAGCAGATGAAGAAGGAGGTAAAAAACGAGGATAGGAGGGAGAAAAGCTGATTTCCTGCACCCCTTTCTTCCGGGGAAGCTTCAGCATCTTTCTTCCGGAAACGTCAGCGTTTCTCGTAGAAGAACTCATGAGGAAAGCAGTTGGTGTTTTAGCAGGAAGCTCTTGCTTTTGGGTGTTTCCCGAGGTCCAGCTGTTCAGTGACATGAGGTGGGGTTGTTCCTGGCCTAAAGGCACCTGCAGGGAAACCTCATTTCCCTCCCCACAGGTCAAGAACGAGGTTGAGAAGCTGCCACGGCAGCAGCGCAAAGGGAACATGAAGGCGAAGATGGACGACTTCACCCAGAAAAAACAAACCATGGTAAGGCTGAGGGAAGATTGCCCCAAATCCAGATTTGGGAAGTGTGTCACGGATGGAAGCATCCTTCCTGCTTGAGGGACTGGCAGGTTCTGAAACACCACCAGATGCTCTCCAAGTTGCAGCAGCAGCGGGAGGGCTCACGGTGGTGCTGCTGGTTTCTCCCAGGAGCAGGAGTTTTTGGCCAAGCAGAAGGAGGACCTGGAGCAGGCCATGAAGAACATCACTGCCCAGAACAAAAGAGAGATCTGCGACAAGGAGCGCGAGTGCCTCAACAAAAAGCAGCAGCTCATGAGAGGTGGGTGGCAGAGGCTGCACAGGAGGGAAGGGAATGCTGTAACCATGGGTTTATCCAACGCTGGCTCTTCCCACGCAGCAGATGCTGTGACAGGGTTGCAAGCTGGCAGGATGGGAGTTAGAAAAAAACAGCCTTGCCAGGTCCTGTCTAAATGTTTAGCAATAATAATACTTAGTGCTTTCATCTTCAAAGTGCTTTACAAATAGGAACCAATTAGGCTTCATAATTGCAAGAAATGAGGCTCCAATATGGTTTGCAACCAATTTCTCGTGGAAAACAGGAGGTGAATGATCACCCCCCACATCTGCTGCACTGCTCGTGCACGTAGGGGTCTCTTGAGCTTGGGACAGTTTGTGTGACCAAGCTGAGGGACCAGGGTGGGCTGTCTCCTGATCCTTCTCCTCTCCACAGACCGGGAAGCTTGCATCTGGAATCTGGAGGAGCGTCAGCAACAGGAGAAACACCAGCTTGTCAAGCAGCAGATGAAGGACCAGTATTTCCTCCAGAGGCATGAGTTGCTCAGGAAGCATGAGAAGGTGAAGGCTTTGCACCTTCCCAGTGTGGGTCAGCAAAGTGTCCAGGTGTCCCTGAGTGTTTCCCCTCCAAGCTGTAAGGGAGGAAGGGTGGGTTAGGAGTTAAAGGGCTTGGTCATTATTAGTGAAAAAGGACCAGAATAATGCTCGTGACATCCTCCTTGCTTGGGACATGCACTCTGTGTTGTTTGCGTTCAACGTGCAAGAGGCAGTTGTGAATCTGGGGGGCTTTTGTGGAAATCTGCCACTGCCCAGGGCTTGGCATGGCTGATTCCCAGAGCAGGGAGTGAGGACTGGCACGTTCCTTCCAGCCCCTTCTCCTCTGCTCTCACAGCGCGCTCAGTCGTCGCCCTCGCCTCTCGTCCCTTCCCCACTTCCACGCCGCTCCCAAATCTGCCCTCCAGCCCCGGAGGGCTGCCCCTCCTCTGAGCCCTGTCTCTGTGCAGGAAAGGGAGCAAATGCAGCGCTACAACCAGCGCATGCTGGAGCAGCTGAAAATGCGGCAGCAGCAGGAGAGAGCGCGGCTGCCCAAAATCCAGCGCAGCGAGGGCAAGACGCGCATGGCCATGTACAAGAAGAGCCTCCACATCCACTCCAGCGGCAGCGCGGCCGAGCAGCGCGAGAAGATCAAGCAGGTCGGGGCCTGCAAAGGCTTGGCTTGGGGCTGAAGGGCTTTGCTGGCCTGGTGGCAGAAGGGAACTGGGGGAAATGCAGCTGTTTCCAGCTTTTAAGCCACTGCCGGGTCAGAGGTCTCTGCGTTGGTGGCATCACGTGTGGTTTTCAGCGCTGTCCCCGGTGTGACTTCTCTTGAGAGGCATCCTCAGAGCTTTTCTTTCTTTCCTGTGTAATAGTGCAAGCTGGGCTGGTCTCTACGCAGCTTCAGAGACCTGAGCAATGCTGCCTACACAGGCACCTCCTTTCCTGTCTCCCAGTTTGCCCTGCAGGAAGAGAAGAGGCAGAAGGCAGAGCGGCTGCACCAGCAGCAGAAGCACGAGTCGCAGATGAAGGACATGCAGGCCCAGTGTGAGAGCAACACCAACGAGCTCCAGCATCTGCAGGTACTCATCCCTCACGGCTCAGTCCCCCAGAGCTGCCTGTGCCATTCTCAGTCTCTTGAGAAGTGGCTGCAGAGGGCTGTCAGTGAGTTGGACCCGATGTGCCCTTGCTCTTGCCTTGAGAGCTTTTTGCTGCTATGTCCGAGCGTACCCTGGAGCTCAGAGCTCTGAATATCTCTGGCTGGAGGCAAATCTATTTGACCTGGATTTACAGCTCCAGCTGCTTGATGGGTGTTGTGTTTTGTGACCTGTTTTTAGAATGAAAAGTGTCACCTCCTGATCGAGCACGAAACCCAGAAGCTGAAGTCCCTGGATGAGAACCACAACCAGCACATGAAGGAGTGGCGAGACAAGCTGAGGCCACGGAAGAAGGTGGGTGTCCTGCCCGGCTGGCAGGAGGGGACAGCATCCATAGCTCCAGTACAACCTCAAACACAGCTCTTGTGTGTGTTTTTGTCGCTTAAGGCCCTGGAGGATGAGCTGAACCAGAAGAAGCGTGAGCAGGAGATGTTCTTCAAGCTGAGCGAGGAGGCAGATGGACAGATGCCGGCATCCCCAACCAAACACGCCAAGTTTGTCCCCTTCAGCTCCTCAGAGAGCTTGTAACACCTGGCAGGCCACCAGCTGGCACTGGCTGTGTCCTCCTGGGCTGCAGGTGGGCAACCTGGACTTGGAAGATCCTCACAGCAGCCTCTTCTTACAACAGCACCCTCCTGTCCCCTCGCTCAGCCTGGGATAAACGTGGCCTCTGCGCTGAGGGGTGCTGCCTGCAAGTTGTGGTGGCTGTCCCAGCAGCTGGCCTGCTCCAGGCTGGGAAGAGGGGCAGGACCCTTCCTGGATTGTATTTGCACTGTTGGCTGGATGCCTCCCTGGTGAGCCTGGTGCTCCCCGGGTTTATCAGCTCAGACGGGAGCAGTGACCACTCTGGGCAGGAGAAACAGCCCCAGGCTCCTGCCCCCGGGGCCGGGAGTGTCACCCTCTCTCTCCACCGTGGCTGCTCCTACTCCTGGTCCTTTGTGAGGACTCTCCTGGGGCAGAGCAGCTTTGGCATTAAGCTAATCTTGGCCTTGAGGCCCCCAGCACTTGCCTTAGACTCATTCCTATCCACTGAGACCCTTTTTTCTCAAGGGAGAGACAGTGATTTGGGGTTTTTTTGCCTAGGGAGGGTTGGAATTTTGCTTTCTTTTTCCTCCCCACACAGACTATGCAGAAAGGGGACTGAATGTCCTCCCAAAGATGCTTCTGCTTCTTCCTTTGCCATGACCACAGGCACCACAGACCCTCTGGCACCCAGCTAACACTGGTCAGAGACTGGATTATGGGGTGATTAAACTGTTCAGCTGGCCGCAGGCTTTTGTCCTTAAAGAAGTGTCTGTGCATGTGCAGAGGGGTTGGTGACGGGGCTCAGTGCTGTGGCGACACCGTGAAGAGTCTGTCGTGGTCGTGTGCTTTTGGTAAGGACAGGTGGGGGGTGAAGGGTGTTACTGCCAGAGCTCTCATGCCCTCACATGTGCTTGGGACTTTCTAAAAAAAAGTGCTTGATTTGTGTGGGCCGTGGGGGTCAGCCAGCCAGCCTGGCCACTGGGTTACGTCTGCAGAGCATCCTTTGGAAGGAATAGAGGAGCAGTGAAATAAGGGAAGAGGAGATGCAAAGACAGAGGCACGGTGGCTCGTTGCTGCCGGCATCTCTTTGTCCACTGAAGCCTCATCTCCCTGGGATGTGGCACTGTTTTTTGGATGGTTCTGGCTGGGGGCCGTGGGCAGAGCAGCGGCAGGTCCGGCCCTCTGCCCCTCCTGCTCCCTGGGATGTCCCCAGACCTGGGCAGGGGTCAGGCACCTCACTGGCAGCACCTTGTTCTTTACACACTCCACAGGTGTAAGGCAGCACTTAAGTTTTTCTCTGGACAATGTTGTTTGTTTTAGGCGTGGTTCACTAGCAAGAAAAAAAAAATTCTGCTTTTAAAAAAAAAAGTAAAAGAAAGGGTTGTAATTTTCAAATCTCCTATGTTGATTTACGGGCATTTCAGGGAAAGGTGGTGTGTGATGTGCTGCACTCCCAGGTACCAGGCTGAAGGATTCAGCCCCCAGGTCTTCCACTCTGTTTGGGGTGTGCATTTCCTACCCATTGACAGCTCCTAATCCATATTTATAATCCTGCAAACCAGCAAGATTACATCTATTTGGGCCATTCCAGGTTACTTTGGAATCCACAGCAGTTAATAAACATAGGAAGGCTGCCTGTCCCGCCTGCAGAGGCATGGACTGTGCCTTTCAGGTGTGCTAATGCCAGCTTGGGAACTGATGTGAGATGAATGGATGCACAGGGGTGTTCCTGAATCAGGACAATGGGCTGCTTTGAGACTTTTAATCCCATTAGAAATGTTATAGCAGCCCCAGCGGTTTTGATCCTGGTCCCGCTGGGGTCAGGCTGGAGCTGTCCTGTGGGATGGTTGTGTCACAGGCAGCAGAGCCCAGTGCCTGTCCCTCATGGGGCTTGCAGAAGGCACTGGCCACCACATTCCTGCTCCAGCTGAAGGCACTGCTGCCTCCGGCTGCCTTCTCCACCAGCCCAGGGAGCATCATTCCTCTCTGGATGTGGTGCAGCCATGAGGAAAGGCTATTTCTGGGGGCTCTTAAAGAGCTGATGCAATTCCCCCCACGGTAAATGGTCCTTTCTCCAGTCCAGCTTATTTTCAGCCTGGAGAGAGCAACGCAGCTTTGCTACCAGAGGTGGGAATGGTTCTGTCCACTGCCTTTTCCCTACTGTCTGTTCCCTCCCTGCGTGTGCCAGGGTTCCAGCACCACGTCCCTCTCCTGGGAGGGGGCAGGGGGCACATCATCTGGTTGTCATGTTTACAGGGTGGTTATAATTTCCCCCTCCTTTCAAAAGAGGATGTTTTTGTTGTTTCCTGTGCAGAAGGAACCACGATTAAACCCAGCTTGCTTTTGAGGGGGGGGTGGGATACCATTTTAAAAGAATGTGGCTTTGAATAAAAAGAGTTTTTTTAATATTTCGTAAAGTATCTTCAGTGGGGCCACCACTGTGATGTAAAGACCTCTCTAATAAAGTAACAGGCTGAGAAACCTGGGCACGTGTCTGATTTTGTGCCTGCTCACCAGCCGTGGCCTCGGACCAGCTTTCCTTCTAGTCTGGGTTTTGCTGACTTGGAGAAACCTCTAGAGCCACTTCGGGCATTTGAACCCTGCAAAGCTGAACTTGAAAACTGAGCTGGAGCCTCTCCTGCTGCCTGCTGCAGCTCAGGGGCAGGAACATCCTTGCCGCGAAGCTGAAGCTGTGGTAGGCCTGAGGTGAAGCAGCCGTTCCCTCGTGTGATGACTTCAGTGCGTGTTCAGATGGTGCTGGGCTGACCCTGCTTGGTGAAGAGTGAGTATTGCATCCTGCAGTCTGAGTGCAAACCGCTTGTGCAGGGATTGTTCTTCCTTTGTAACGCTCTTGCCTGGCTGTCACAGGAGATCTCGGACAAACGCCTCAGTTCCCTTGCTTTGCTGGGACAAACAGGCCCCAGGGATGCCTCCCTGTCTCTTCCCTCTGCTGAGGAGCTCTTGGGATGTGCTGTAGGACCAGGATGCAAATCAGGTCAGTGCAGGGGGAGATTTCTGCCTCCTTTGGGTTACTCAGGAAAGCTCCCACCACCTCTACAGCCAACCACAGAGCCCCTGTGGCCTTTCTTCCCTGCTCAGAGCTTTTTACCTACTGGTTTAATTGGCTTCTCTCAGGGGCACACAGCATTAAAGGACAGCCCTGACAGGAGCCCATGGAGCTGGGGAGGGTTTACCCTCATTTTCCGAAGCTTGTGCCAGGGTCTGCCAATTTTACCTTGGATTTCACACAGGAAATGACTTTGCTGCCAGTGTCCACCCTAGGTAAAAGCGCAGGGTGCCAGTTCAGATGAGGTGCTCAAAAGGAGAGGGGGTTGGTACTGGGAGTTGTTGCTGGTGAGGTTTTAAATGGGCAGAGAGAGGAGGACAAGGAAAGCCTGAGGGTGCTCCACAAGATAGTAAGAAATGGAGTAGCTGGGGACACATAATTAATCATCTTTGTTTATGTGCAGCAGGACTGCTCTGTCTCCTGGGACACGCTGGTCAAAAACGGCCTCGCTCAGTGTGTCCCAGTGAAGCAGATGATCTCATGGGAATATTTAACTTCATCTGCATGTCCTTGGCAGTGCCTGAGGGGAGCTTCAACCATGAGGATTCAACATACATTTATAAGTAGTATATTCCAGAAATAACTGTTAACTACCATTTTGTCCTGGTGCTAGGCTGAAAACGGGGCAAAAGCAAAAATATTTCTTAATTTTTAAAACCGAAGATGACAGCCCTGAAAAGTTACTGGTGCTGCAGCAGCTGCAGCATTCCCTGCGGTTTAAGTCCTGTCACATCTGGGCTCCAAACTCCTCTGAGCTGCCCAAGGGCTTTTCCTGCTGTGCTGGGGATGATGAAACTCTCTGGGGGAAGAAGAAGCAGGGCAGGCAGGGAGGGTCCTGGGGCTGGGGCCTGACTGCCTTTGTCCCGGGGCTGCAGCCGTGCTCCCTCCGGGGCTGCAGCCGTGCTCCCTCCGGGGCTGCAGCCGTGCTCCCTCCGGGGCTGCAGCCGTGCTCCCTCCGGGGCTGCAGCC